>ML790228.1:403726-421280 GCA_009831015.1 Picea engelmannii
TTTTGTGAATCTTTTGGCAATTTACTATGCTAGGCTTGTGTACAGAAGAAAATATTGGATTTCATTGGTTGTACATAGTGATGTTGGGTTGTTTATCATCTCTCTCTACCATGGCACTCAAATTAAATTAGAGCCTTCAAGGTTGAAGCTTCCTTTGATTAAGGGCGTGAATACAAATTCTTTGAGTGAGTATGGTCCTTCAAAATATGGAATGTATGAAGCATTGGGTTGTTTTCCCTGAGGAAACCATCAACTTAATGAGATAAGTCGACACTTACTGAGGGACATATATCGTTTTGGCCTTGCATATGAATGCTTCATTTAATACATGGTGTCCAAATTGTTGGGATTTAAGTATCTAAATATTATAAAAGTGGAATTGGGAGATCAATTAACAGGGAAACCAACCGATGTTCATTTTGACATATTGCCTAACAACCCACATTACCCTATGAGAAGAAATACCAAGTCATGGCTTGACTGCAAACTATTTTATGAAATGCTTACCTACAAACTATTTGATGAAATTGTTGAGGATCTTGGACAAACCTTTGCCCACACCCTAAGTATGACTAGAGAGATATCAAATCATGGTAAGGTCTCTAGCAAGGAAGAAAATCACCATGTAGATAAAACCGCTTGATTCCATTGATGACTTAAATAAATATTTGGAGCTCAAGGTGGAAATCCTTGGAGATCAACAACCGTTATTCTTTGTTGGCAAGCAACTAGTTTATCATTGCTTCCTTTCTAATTATGGCATTTGTAAGGATTCAAATATTTCTTTAGTATTGAGACGACATGGAGGAGAAATGGTGTTATAGCTTCAATTTCCACCATTGAAGCATTGATTCTCTTGTTGGCCTAATCCCCATCCTATTTACAGACAACTCTTCCCCATACCTCCTTGAGTCCTTCTAAAAAACATTTTTTTGGAGGATGTATGTGACCTCACAATTATGCAACCTGCATATACATGGGATACTCAAGGGACAATCACGTACATGCTAATAAATGCGGAAAAAATATAATTATGCCTAATTAAATGTTGAGTTACAGGTTTGGTTAGTTGTCTAACTACCCATACTCAATTGTTTCTAACCAACTAGAGACCACACAAAAGGATAATTTGCCTCAAGGAGAAAGGTAATGATTCTTTGCACACCTAAAGAAAACACCTATTTGGCTATACCCTCCAAGTCAATAATCCCATACATATCCCTGTTGTTGTTGTTTTTTTGACCTGGAAACCCTTGTTTCCAAACTCCTTACGATCACTAGCCTATCTGACCAAGAGTCTCCCATATATTCTTTTTGGGTTTGTGGTGAATTCAAAGTCAAATCCAATCCTCATAGTAGGAGCTGGGTGGAGGAATCTTGGATCTCTTTCAACAGGGAAACGCTGCATCAGACAGGTAAACTCTGTAACTTCCTAATTGTTTTTCATAAATAATATAGAAACTAATTCCTTCAAAGCGTATTGTTTTGGTATTGTTTAAATCTACAATTCTTTTATATATGATTCATATAATACTAATTGCTTTGATATTTCCATCATTTTTCATAGGACTAACTGGTAGTTATTAGTATAACTACCTCTCTCTATAGGTCTTCTTGTTTAAGGTTCTTGCAGGTTTCAAAGGAACCATTGGAAAAGAATGAAGAGACTCCGATAATTGAGAACGACATCAATCGTTGGACTCATGGTGAGTTAATCTTTCTCTTTTTCCCAGTAGTTAGTTTTTTCCTTTGAATTTGGTTATAATATTTTTGTTAAGTATTATTTATGGAATTTGTTTCTTGTACGTTCATTGGTACACTGCAGTAAGCCCACTACTGTAGGGGATTTTTCCTCGAAAGAAGAACTGGCAACCATACTGGGGATCCTTCCCTAGTAGGCCTGTTTTGGGCTTTGTTTTTGTATTTGCTTGGTTGATTTGCTTTTCTTTTGTCTCATACTGTTGCTTGATACTTAAATTAACAATTTATAATCATTTGAGTATTTCCTTTTATCATTTGAGCCATTTATGTTTCCTCTTTTCTTCTCTTTTTGATATTTATGGGGTATATACTTGCTTTGTAGTTACCATAGTCGTGTACATACATGCGCCCGCCAGTTTATACAGTCGCATATACGCAGGCTGCCTTGTGCAAGGGTGCATACATCTTCTCAGGAAGTTTTTTTTTCTAATCTTTTATGGTTTGAGGGTGTTTGGCCAGGTGTCTAGGGTATCTCCTAGGTCTTTAAGACTCTTTTTATGTTTCTTGTTGAGTTCTGTAGTAGTTTGGTTTGACTTTTATAAAGAAAACAAAATATTTTTGTGCATTTCCTTTTTTGGATCATTTTTAAGCTTTTAAAGGTAGTTTGAGAAGTTGCTTTCCAAGATATGTTGTCTAGATTGGCTTTCATTGTTGTTCTTGGAAAATATTTATAGGTTTGGTTTCTTTTCGACCTTCTTTTTAGTTTTTTCTTGCTAGTATTAAGGAGAAAGTTTTTCTTTTCAAATCTTTCCTAATTCTTTTACCTCTTAAACAAGAAAACAAAAATACTTGTAGGAAGTATACTTTAGTATTATTTTTCAGTCCTTGCCATGGTTTCACTGAAAATAAAAGTTATGTAGTGTGATTTCTTTCTTTATAGGGCTTATTAATTTTCAATTTTCATTTTGCATCCTTGAAAAAGAAAAAAAAATGTCGCTTTCATAGTTTTGACAAAAATAATTCCACAATTTTTCAGTTGTATTGCATTTCAAAATAAATTTGCATCAGTAATGCATTTCATTTGAAATAAAAATTTCATTTATTTCATATTATAAAAAAGAAAGAGTTTTACTTTTAATATTAAAGTGTTTTACACGCATATTTTCAATGAAGAACATCATTTTGCATTTATGTTCTTATGTATTTTTCTATTGAGTCTTTAAAACACCATTTAGTTTCATATGCTACCCCTTTGAGTAAATACCAACCTCTGTAAAATGAACATTTAATCAAAATTAACTAGACATATCATTTTCTAGGGTAAACAAACTAGCTTAGGCTAGGGCCTTAGTTTATGTCAAGGAAAGTTAATTCTCCAAGGCCAAAAAAAAAACTTAGGAGTATGAGATAGGGAGCACAAAATCCAATTTTCTTATAAGTATAGTTGGAAGCCTCCTATAACACAAGAGTTAAACACGATGTCACGTGAAGGAGAGTTGAGGAGATAACCCCTCCTAAGCTTGACTAAGCATTGTGGAGAGATCGTATTTTAGGGGTTTTTTCAGTGCCTTTACCTCCTTGAGAGGCGGTGCTTTCGAGGCTTCAGGCTTTGTTACCCTACCAATACATTGATCCCGACTGTTGAATGTACCCCCCAGACGTTGACTGCGAATGGTACCCTTAGTTTTTATTCCTAGGATTCTCATAGGTGACTGCGAGGGGTTTCCCATGGCACCTGAGGAAGACGTTCACACTTTTTAGTACCTTTGGAGGGTGCCCCGTGAAGTGTGGGTACTTGTACTGGGACGAGATGGTTAGTGGAGGTCGAAGTAACTACTTCTCACTCCTTAATTCACCGATTCACATGACTTAATCAACCTGTGCCTTCGTCTGGAAGGTCCCTACTTGACTTTGTTACTATTGCAGTCTCAAGACCTAATCCACCTGAGTCGGAGTATTGGTGAAGTTGTTTGTGATTTTTGTTTCCTTTAGTAATTTTATATTAGTGTGATCTAATATCATAGATGACTTAGGTAAGTGTGTTGGTGGTCACCTTGAGCCTATAAATTAAAGTGGTTGATCAACCACCTCGTCGGTCTAGGATAATTTAGGGTCTTCCACTTGCCGAAGCGAATTCTCTGCCACCTCCTTTGAGGTGTTGAATCGATCAAACTGATTCTTTCATACTGATTAGTCCCATAAAAATCGTAGAGATAGAGACCGTAGAAACTAACGCTTCTACATCAGAGGATATTCACATATCAGATCGTACAATTCTCTGTTAACTAGATCTCACAATCCGGTTGTTTCACAGATTCCGACTCCCAGGTCGGACTTCACTTACAGTCTCCCTCTTCGGTGGGATATCATTGAAAACACTTCAGAAGTGTCTGGGTCGGGGGCCCCTGCAACCCCCACATCAAAAATTGTGTCAGAAGGAATCCTACCTCCTTTCATATCAAACCAAATGACTAGTGTAGTTCAATGCATGGTAGCTGCGTCGATCAACAAATCCTTTCCATCGATAGCTTGTTCCACTCAACCTTTGAGTGCAACCTTTTCATCACCATTTATATACAACACTTTCTCATTTGGGATGTTGTCAATTGACATGTAGAATGTATCAGCTAGTTCTCAGTTGTTTCCCAAAGTAGTAATGTTGGTGTAGGGAGTTCTTCAACTCCCCTCCAAGCGTTTCCTTGGGGAAGAGGGCACATCCCTCCATCGTCCCCCTCACTTGGGGTCATGTATGTTCTATATTTTGTTCCCCATCCTATTGTAGGATGGGGTGGTCCTATGAGTGGAAGATTCCAGTCCATCAGGATGCCATTTTCGTCTAACTCGTTCATATTGTTTGGTGGGTTCGGGAGTAATCATTTTCCCTCATTTTGAATGTCGGTATGGGGAAACCCCTTCCAATCCTAGTGGAATCTCGTGCTAGGATATTATTCTTCACAATGGAAATCATTAGAGGGAAACATATTTATTGGTTAGAACTATCCCATGCAAGGGAACTTTCTGTTGCAAGGGATCTCCGCGAGGGGAAACCCTGGTTTGTTTTACAAAAACTAGATGGGTGGAGGATTTCCTTCATATAACCAAGGTTTTAACCTAAACCCTGGTCCATCCATAAGATCTTCTTGGAAACCTGGTGTCAGTATCAACCCAATCCATTCTTTTCCGACAGGCACCCAACCAAGGAATTCCAACTCGACTAGTTGGAATTTCATGCCCCCACAAAGGTTACCTTTTTTGGCAATGTTAAACTTGCTAGACATGTTAAAGGTTATGAATGATCTGGTTTTCCACAATTGTAATATCCCCAAGGATGAACCTTGTTGTAATCATGTTTATGAATTGTAAATCATGTTTTGTAGGCTGGTGAGCCAAGTATTGATAAGTTGGTGGGATTATGTGTTTATTAGGCCAGAGAGCCTAAGTGTTAAAGGCCAAGAGCATGTTTTTGTATACGTAATTTGCATAATATTAATAAAGATTAAACATCATTGCGTGCAGACCAAACACAAAGAAAGTGTGATGGGGGACTAAGCTTCCATAGGGTGGGTAAGGGAAAAGGGGTTGAAAGTTTGGAAAGAGGGGCTAAGCTTAGGGGCTTAAGTCCTTGAGAATAATATTTTATTATTATTCCAAAGATGTGTGACAAACATTTTTTTATCCTAAGTCCTAGGAGAGGCAACTCATGCAGCTCCAACGTGTGAAAAAGGGAACGCATGCAACTCCAAGAAGACAAGTGTGAACCTGGGCGCATGCAGTTAATAGTTGAAGCATCAGCTGAGTTGGGGGTGGGTCCTCCATTCTGCCATCAACTGTCTGAACCATTTGAGTATGGGTTCATTCTGCTAGTTTTCCCGATCCTCCGTTTGAAACCGTGAGACCTCTGTGAATGACCTCTGCTTAATTTTATTGTCACGCATTCCTGAAAACGAGAAACGGGAAGCCGACCGAGTATTCCTGTGAATCCTGTGACCTATGTATTCAACCCTTGCAATAATCACGCACGCAACTGAGACCCGAAATCTGTGAACCGTTTTTTGTCTTCTGGGGAACCTGACACCTGAGTAATCGCCTGAGTGTGTTGTGTTTAGCGTGGGTTGTTGCCATCTTTGGGCCTATGCCCATTTTCTATTGTGGTCGTCATCCCTAAGTGAATGAGTGTTGAACCATGGCTATTGTCCTCACCTGGCTAGAGTTGAGTCGAGGAGTGTGTTGAAGAAGTGGGTTGTCAGGCCCGTGGAAGAAGAGGCAGGTTGTCAGGCCTGTGAGAAACTCTCTCTAGGTGAGAGAGTCTGTTGGGAAGTGGTTTTCTCCCAGAGAGAGTCCAGCACTAGCTATGGAGCTCTGAGAATTCCTGATCCAGCCTATTGCCGAGACCCAAAGAGAGAGGTGAAGCATCGATGGACTATGCTTGTGAAGGTGTATACTCCCAGGTGGAACAAGCATGTGGGGAATGAGAGTCCGTAAGTAGTGGGCGTAAGAAGGATCCTGGAGAGAGTACTTCCAATTGCTCTGTGCAGTTTTCCTATAACCTCAGCCTAGTCTAGGATTCCCTTTCCTTGGGTGGAGCTTAGTCCCAGCTTGGGGGTCACCCACTGCTGAGCGTGATGAGCAGTGTGGTCTAAGGCTGGGAGGTTTGTGGAAGGTCTGCATGTGGTTGGTGGAGTTACTACAAATTCTAAGATAAGTATCATTATGTATTTTAATTTCAACTAAAATGCATGTCTGTGATGCTTGTAATATTATCATGTATTCTGTTGCAATGATATTTATTGTTAACTCCATTATTTTTTAATGTTAGCAGTAATCATGTGATTACTCTGTATTGTTTGGTTAAAGGAGTTAATTTGATTTAATATGCATGTTATATATGTAAGTATGAGAATGTTTATGCATAGTAGCGTTGCTCGATAGTGGGGTTGATGGTTGGGGATGTTACAATATGGTATCAGAGCCATAATTTCAACGCTGAGCCTGGATGGGCCGAATAAGTGGTCTTTGGACCCAAGGTTTCGAGTGGAAGTGGTGTTCGGATGGAACCAATTTCGAACCTTAGAATGTTTTTGAGTGCCAACAGGTTACTTGGTCATGTTACAAAGCTCAGGAGGACTAGCGGTAGAATAAAACTGTAGCTGATGTGGTATTTGACCAGAGAGAGAGAGCGCTCAACACTTGGTTTTTTGGAGTCGTAGGATCTGTTTGGGAAAAAGGAAAGTCCTTTATGACCGTCAGATCTGGAAAAGGTGCAGGAGGGTTATCCTAGAAGCCTTTCAGAGTTCGACATTCGGGAGAAGTGGAATGCGTTGAGGCATAAACTTCCGAAGGAGATATACACCGTAGATCGTAGGAAAAGAGCATGACCATTAGATCTGTGTCCAGGAAGGCAAAGGAAAATCACTTCGGAGTATTTCTAGTGTGGAGTGTGACAAACTCCCAAAGTCCCGAAGTAGATCTCAACCGTCCATTGCGAAGGACACACGTCGGTAGATCGTGAACTCCGGGAGAAAGTGCTCTAGGAAAAAGCGAGAGTAGAAGACTTGAAACTCCCGAAGCCCGAAGAGCCGAAGTGGTGATTCATGATGACGTCACCTGGAGGTGACATGGACACATGGGATGTGTGCCACGTGTCAGTGGGTTTAAAACCCGTGGAATATTGAAATGGCATTTGGAACATGATGAGTGTCACCCATTTGAATGGGCCACGTATCAGTCGCTAATATTCCTCCATGTGGCATACTGTGTGAGCAGGGTTAGTGGGGCTCGAGGTTACATAACGTAGTTAAAGGTTAGAGAACCCATAGTGGCGTTGATCACGATACATCAAGATCAACGGCCAGAAGGCATTGTGGGGACCCAAGTTGCATGGAAGCTAATTCTCCAAGGCGGTACCGCAATCCAAACTGCGGTTTCATTGAGGGGTTACGAGTCAACGTCATGAGAATTGTGGGATGAAAGGCGGGTTTCTCCAAACCACCATTGCATGCCCCTGCAATTGGAAAACGTTAAGTGATGTGATGTAATAACGTCACCTAAGGTGACGTGGGAGTGTTCGGAGATTAATGGTTCAAAGTGTGCGGATGTGAAATCTTCCGAAGTCCCGAAGTCCCAGAACTCAGACGCCCAAGGTTCCATGGCTAGTGTCAGCCGTTGGATGCTGGGTAGACGTGGACTGTTGATCCATCCTATTGAGCGAGTTCAGTAACTCAGAACTCCGAGAGACTGTTGTGTTGTGCTTTGAAAATTTTCAAGGCCAAAGGCCCGAGTACACGCTTATTGATCTAGTGCTTGGTCACAACCCATGATCGCGTGGGTTGGGAACTAAGAGAAAGGGGCTAATGCCTGAAAACTTAGCAGAGTAGAGCTTCGAAAGAAGAAATATGCGGGGATTCTTGATTGAACGAGAATTATAGATGATGAAAAATGAACGTTTTCTTGAATCAGATTTGTTTATGAATGTTGTGGGATTTGTTAAGGAATAATGGTCTGACAAATTCCAGTTGTCTGTACATTGTGTTTGCAGAAGTTTAACAAGTGCCAGATCCAAGTAGAATTTCCAATGAGTACAAAAGAAATGGAAGAGGCATGGACTGCTTCCAGTTCTGAGGATGAAGCAAAAGGAATGGATGTCCATTTGGGAGTTGAAGGATCGAACTCCAATGGACATGGATAAGAGTTAGATAAGGAAGGGCATATGATGAAAATCATTGAACAATTGCAGAAAGCTGCCAAGATTCACCGATTAGATAGCAGAAATCTCATGAAAGCTAAGGAACAACAGGGAGAATTCAACTTAAAGTTGATGAAGAGCCTGGAAAGGATCGAAAAGAAATTGGATAAGGAGAGTGACTCAAGCAAAATAGGGAGTTGCAAGATCCCTGAGAAGAAAAGAATATCAAGAAGTGTTAGTAGGCATCATCATCACTCCCAAACACTCCAATAAGGAGGCACATGGTAGTTCAAGCCCATCTCCTACCAGAAAACACATGAGATCTGGAGTGGATGAATTGAAGGGAGAAATGAACAATATTAAGACTCCTACATTTGATGGAGAACATAATAAGGAGGAAGATGTCGAAACATGGTTGCTTGGCATGAGGAAATATTTCCAACTGCAGAATTATTCCTCTCATGCAGAAGGAAGAATTGCGATGTATCAACTGAAAGGAAAAACATCCATGTGGTGGGATCAACTTGTGCAGGTGCAACACATTAGAGAGAAATATATCACTTGGAAAGAATTCAAGAGGTATTTACAGAAGAAATACTTGACTAAAATATACTACAACAGAAAGATGAGAGAGTTCTTTGAACTCAAGCTGGGCATCATGACCATTCATGAATACGAACGAATATTTTTGGAATTGCTGAAGTATGTTCCATTCATCAAAGATGATACTGTCAAGATTCAGAGGTATCTGAGTGGACTGCCACCTTCCATCGATGAAAATATCTAGTATGATGACCCTAAGACTATGGAAGAAACGATAAGAAGAGAGAAATGATTATATGAGCAACAAAGAGAGAAGCCTACCTTCTGGAAGGCTTGGGAAGACAAGAAGAAATTCCAGATGGATCAGAGGAAGAAGGGAACTAAGCCACCCTTTTTCAAAAATAGTCCTCAAGGAAAACCATCATTTAGAGAGACGAGAATGGCTGACGTAGGGAAACAGAGGCCAAGACAGACGACCATTCAGTGTTGGGGCTGTCAAGGGAACCACAAGTACAGATATTGTCCCCATAAAAATGGCAAAGTGAGAGTTGTCGATAATGTACAGTAGGCTGAAACAATGGAGGACATGGGCAGTAGAATGCCAAGGATCTATGTGGCCCTGGACAACAAGAAAGCATAATATCAATCGCACATGATTGAAGTGGAAGGTACGATCAATAACCATCCCTTCACTATTTTAATTGATTCAGAGTGGTGGAAAGTTTGCAATTGTCGAGAAGAAAACATGAAAAGTCTTGGTTAGTGCAATTGGCTACAAGAACCAAGAGGAAATTCACTGAGTTAGTTAAGTCTTGTCCAGTGGACATGAATGGACTGAGAATGAAGGCTGAATTGAACATTCTACCTTTAGATTCTTATGACTATCTAATTGGGATGGGCTGGTTGGACCAACGCCATGCCATCTTAGACTGTCGTAACAAGGAATTCACTTTCCTGGATGAGGAAGGAAATCAGAAAACATTCCAAGGAATTACCAGAGCTATTGCTATCAAAGAAATCTCAACAATGCAGCTGAAGAAGTGCTACATGAAAGGTTGTCAATTATTTGCAGCCCATGTGGAGGAAACACCTAAGGATAAGGTGTCAAATATTGGAGATCATGTGGTACTAAATGATTTTGAAGATGTATTCCAGGAGGTACACGGATTACCCCCGAAGAGAGATATTGACTTCTCTGTAAACTTGATGCCTGGAGCAGCTCCAGTGTCAAAAGATCCTTACAGAATGAGTACGTCGAAGCTGAAAGAGCTACAATTGCATCTTGAAGAGATTCTGAAGAAGGGGTACATATGCTCAAGTGTGTCACCTTGGGGAGCCCCAGTCCTGTTCGTGAAGAAGAAATATGGGACACTAAGATTGTGTATCGATTTCAGACAATTGAATAAAGTAACTATAAAGAAGAAGTATCCTCTGCCGGGGATTAATGACCTCTTCAATCAGTTGAAGGATGCAAAGATATTTTTGAAGATAGACCTCAGGTTAGGATATCACCACGTAAGGATAAAGGATGAAG
This sequence comes from Picea engelmannii, assembly GCA_009831015.1. NCBI lineage: Eukaryota > Viridiplantae > Streptophyta > Pinopsida > Pinales > Pinaceae > Picea > Picea engelmannii. The sequence goes on from ML790228.1 coordinate 414,187, forward strand.
ACATCAACAAGATCACCTTTAGAACAAGGTATGGTCATTACGAGTTCATAGTGGTGTCATTTGGGTTGTCGAATGCACCTACTGTTTTTATGTGCCTGATGAATGGTGTATTTTGGGACTATCTAGACAATTTTTCCATAGTCTTCCTGGATGAAATTATAGTGTATTCCAATTCGAAGGAAGAGCATGAACAAAATATGAGGATGGTGTTGTAGGTGCTAAGAGAGCACCAACTATATGCCAAGTTGAGAAAGTGCTCGTTTTATCAGGAGAAGATTCATTACTTAGGGAATATTATTTCAAAGGATGGGATAGCTATAGATCCCGAGAATATTGAGGCCATCAGAGAATGGTCAACTCCAAAGAACGTGACGAAAGTCAAATCCGTTATGGGTCTAGATGGTTATTACAGAAGGTTTATCGCAGGGTTCTCGAGGATAGCTCACCCTATCACTTCCTTGCAAAGGAAGGAGAATAAGTTTTAGTGGACAGAAGAATGTGAGAGAAGCTTCCAACACTTGAAGCAATTGTTAACTAGTGCTCCAATCCTGAGGATTATAGATCCGAATGAAGATTTCGTGGTGTGCAAAGAAGGACTGGGATGATTCCTCAGTTAGAATGGATTCACAATTTGTTATGAATCCAAAAAGTTGAAAGAGCACGAAAGGAACTATGCAACTCATGATTTGGAGTTGGAATCCATAGTACATGCTCTAAAGAAATGGAGGCATTACCTCATGGGAAGGAGGTTCAAACTGAGAACAAACCATAACTGTCTGAAGTATTTGTTTGATCAATCGACCTTGAATGCTAGACATAGTAGGTGGTTGGAGTTTCTCTGTGAGTATGAATTTGATATCAAGCATATCAAAGGGAAGGAGAATAAAGTGGTTGATGCACTCAACAGGAGAGTACACGAATTACATGCTACAACCATTAGCATGTATCGAACTAATATTAAAAGCAGAATTTTGGAGGATGCAAATACAGATTTGCAGTACAGGGATTTGGTAGCAAAGATATAACAAGGTAAGATGCCACAGAAAGTGGATAATTATAAATTGGAAACTGATGGAACACTTCTGTGCAAGAACAAAATTTACGTACCTAATGTCCAAGACTTGAAACTTATGATTTTGAATGAAATGCATAATGTTCCTTATGAAGGGCACCCTGGATATCAGAAAACTGTGGCAACAATCAAGAGCCTTTACTTTTGGCCAGGCATGAAGAAAGATATTGTTGAATACATTGCTAGATGTATGGAGTGTCAGAAGGTTAAAGATGAGCACAGACACCAGCAGGGTTGCTACAACCTTTACCCATTCCTAAGTGGGAGTGGGAAGTGGTGACAATGGGTTTCATCACGGAATTTCCCAGAACAGGAAAGCAACATGATTTAATCATGGTGGTAGTGGACAAGATTACGAAAGATGCCCATTTCATTTTGTTAAAGACTACTCACAAGGAAACAGATGTTGCCGACATCTTTATGAAGGAAATAACATGTTTGCATGGAATTCCCAAGACAATTGTGTCTGACAGAGACCCGAAATTTACCTCAAATTTCTAGAAAGGGTTATTCAAGGGGTTCAGAACGAATCTGAAATTCAGTACAGCCTATCATCCTAAGTCGGATGGGCAAACAGAGCGAGTGAATCGAGTAATAGAAGACATACTGAGGATGTATGTGATTGATAAACCATTGAAATGGGAAGACTACCTACATTTGGTAGAATTCGCCTACAATAATGGGTATCAAGCATAATTGAAGATGAGCCCATTTGAAGCACTTTATGGAAGAAAGTGCAATACTCCAGTGAGCTTGGATAATCTAGCTGATAGGGCAGTAGTTGGGCCATAGTTGCTCAAGGAAATGGAAGAACAAATGCTAAAAATTAAGCAGAATTTGAAAGCTTCCCAAGACAGGTAGAAAAGTTATGTTGATAAAAGAAGAACCCACAAAGACTTTAAAGTGGGAGAGCATGTTTTCCTAAAAGTGAAAGCCAATAGAAGTTCCCTGAAGCTAGGAAACTGTGCCAAGTTGGCAGTCAGATTTTGTGGGGCATTTGAAATCCTAGAAAGGATTCGGCCAGTTGCATATATGCTTGCATTACCTGCATCCATGACTGTACATAATGTGTTTCATGTTTCATTGCATAATAAATATATACCTGATGCTAATCATGTAATTGATTGGAATGTGATTCAGGTGGAGCAAGAAGGTGTCCTGCAAGTGCATCCTATGCGCATATTGGATAGGAAAAGAAAACAACTCCGAAATCGAGCCATAGGGCTTGTAAAGGTCTAGTGGACCTGGTATAGTTCTGGGGACGTGACATGGGAGCATGAGGATGCTATGCGGGCAGAATACCCGCATCTTTTTGAAGATTTTGAAAATCTTGCTAATGCTGTGTATAAGTTGCATTGAGGACATTGGAAAAATAAGGGGAGGGGATTGTAATATCCCCAAGGACGAGCCCTGTTGTAATCATGTTTATGAATTGTAAATCATGTTTTGTAGGCTGGTGAGCCAAGTATTGATAAGATGGTGGTATTATGTTTTTATTAGGCCGGAGAGCCTAAGTGTTAAAGGCCAAGAGCCTATTTTTGTATATGTAATATGCAAAACATTAATAAATATTAAACATCGTTGCGTGCAGACCGACCATAAAGAAAGAGTGATGGGGGACTAAGCTTCCACAGGGTGGGTAAGGGAAAATGGGATGAAAGGTTGGAAAGAGGAGCTACGCTTAGGGGCTTAAGTCTTTGAGAATAATATTTTATTATTATTCCAAAGCTCTATGACAAACATGTTTTTATCTTAAGTCCTGGGAGAGGCAACACATGTAGCTCCAACGTGTGCAAAAGGGAATGCATGCAGCTCCAGGAAGACAAGTGTTGACCTGGACACATGCGGTTAATAGCTAAAGTGTCAGCTAAGTTGGGGGTGGGTCCTCCATTCTGTCATCGACTATATGAACCGTTTGAGTCTAGGTTCGTTCTGCCAGTTTTCCCGATCCTCCCTATGAAACCATGAGACCTCTGTGAATGACCTCTGCTTAATTTTCTTGTCACACATTCCTGAAAATGAGAACCAAGAAGCTGACCATGTATTCCTGTGAATCCCGTGACCTCTTTATTTGACCCTTGCAATAATCACACATGCACCTAAGACCCAAAATCCGCGAACTATTTTGTGTCTTCTGAGGAACCCAACACCTGAGTAATCACCTGAGTGTGTTGTGCTTAGCATGGGTTGTTGCCATATTCGGGCCTATGCCAATTTTCTATTGTGGTCTTCATACTTATGTGAATTAGTGCTGAACCATGGCTATTGCCCTCACCTGGATGGAGCTGAGTTGATGAGTTTGTTGAAGAAGTGGGTTGTCAGGCCCGTGGAAGAAGAGGCAGGTTGTTAGGCTTGTGAGCAGCTCTCTCTAGGTGAGAGAGTCTGCTGGGAAGTGGTTTTCTCCCAGAGAGAGTCCATCACCAGCTACGAAGCTCTAAGAATTCTTGATCTGGCCTGTTGCCGAGACCTAGAGTGGGAGGTGAAGCACCGATGGACTGTGCTTGTGAAGGTGTATACTCCCGGGTGGAACATGCATGTGGGGAATGAGAGTTTGTGAGTAGTGGGAGTAAGAAGTCTCCTGGAGAGAATCCTTTCGATTGCTCTGTGCAGTTTTCCTATAACCTTAGCCTAGTCTAGGATTCCCTTGCCTTGGGTGGAGCTTAGTCCCAACTTAGGGGTGACCCACTGCTGAGCATGATGAGTAGTGTGGTCTAAGGCTGGGAGGTTCGTGGAAGGTCTACACGTGGTCATGGATGATTTTAAGGATGGAAATTTATTTTGAAATGTAGAAACCTTTGGACATGGTAGCTTACTATATGTGACAACATCTAGACTGGATGTAATGTAGATGGTTGGACATGTGGCACGATTTCAAGAAGGTCTGCATGTGGTAGCTTACTAGAAGGTCTGCACATGGTAGCTTACTATATGTGACAACATCCAGACCGGATGTAATGCAGACAGTTGGACATGTGGCGCGATTTCAAGAAGCACCAAAGGAATCACATGTACTAGCAGTGAAGAGGATTTTTAGATATCTCAAAGGAACAAAAGAGTTTGGATTATGGTATCCAAAAGGAAAGGATCTATCACTTATTGCCTACACAAATGAAGATTGGGAAGGTTGCATTGATGGCTGACGAAGCACCAGTGGAGAAACGTTCTACTTGAGTGAGTGTTTAGTATCTTGGCTAAGCAAGAAACAATCATCAATATCCTTATCTACAGCTGAGGCAGAGTATATTGCAGCAACAACATGTTGTACACAGGTTTTATGGATGAAACAAACTTTGACAGATATACAGGTTGAGTATGATGAGACCATTCCAATCTATTGTGATAATACAAGCGCCACCAGTATCTCAAAGAACCCGGTGATGCACTCCAAGACGAAGCAAATTCCAATCAAGTATCACTTTCTACGGGAACAAGTTGCAAAGAAGAACATCAGAGTTGAATATGTGGGAAAAAAATAACAAGTGGCATACATCTTTAAAAAATCACTTCCACGGGAAGCCCTTGAGTACCTTCGTCAAAGACTAGGAGTAATTTCTACTCCAAAATGAATGCTTTTGAATTCTTTTCTTATATGTCTTAGATGTACACGAGGAAGCACCATAAATAGGACAAAGGGGGGGAGATTTATCAGATGCAAAGGAAAATGATTGGAGAGAGAGCATAAAGGCATGTTTCCAAGGGGAGCGATTGTCACAAGGGAAGGATGAGCGATATGACTTCAGAGTGCTACCCTTTCTCAAAGGGGGAGATATTATTCATATGAAGGGAGAGAAAGTAATCAGAGGCTTACAAACACAAAGAAAAATCAAAGGCATGTAGACACGGGGAGCAGCCCCAAGGAGAGTTCAATCAGGGGGAGAAGCCCCAAAGGGAGATACCCTTTTCCATTGATGTCAAAGGGGGAGAGATAGAAACATTGATGAGGAGTATAATAATGAATGTTATCATGACTAAGTGTTGTCATCAATGTTGGTGTTGCCATCAATGCCAAAGGGAGAGATTGTCAGACAGTTGGCTTCGGTTGATGGATAGTTGGTATGGATTGTTGGTTTTCATTGATGTAAACCATTGGATAGTGATATTTTAGATTGATTTCAACCCTTAGTGATTGATGTCAATCCTTGGAGAAAGTATGGTAGCACAAAGGTTTGGGTAATGGACCCAAGGTTGTTTCATGTATAATGGTATGAATTTTAATATATTTTAAGGTAAGACTATTATAGAGGGATAGTACATGTCATTCCATTTCCATTGGTATGTGGAACATCACATAACTCCTCACGGTTAGAGAGTTATGGCCATGTGAAGTTGGAGAACTCAGGTTTGGGTAATGGACCCAAGTTAGTTTGATGGATAACGATATGAGTTTTGATATGTTTGTAGGTAATACTATTCTATATGGATAGTACATGTCATTCCATTTCCAGTGGTATGTGKAACGTCACATAACTCCTCACGGTTAGAGAGTTATGGCCATGTGAAGTTGGAGAACCCTCATGAGTCATCTAGAAGCCCCAAAAGGTCAAAGTAGTCAAAGTGGTTTAAGATATTTTTAGAAGGTAAATAATAAATTGAAGTGATGAGTGTATTATAATTCAAATTGAATACAAAATAAATTATTTAAATAATAAATTTAATGGAGAAATTACTAAGTTGACAAGTGGTTAGAAGTGGATTAGCCCTAAAATAAGGAAAGTGGTTTAAGATGGTTAGAAGTTAACCCCTTGAGGTAAAGTGAAGTGATGAGTGTACTATAAGTCAAAGTGGATACAAAATAAATTATTTAAATAATAAATTTAATGGACAAATTACTAATTGGACAAGTGGTTAGAAGTTGGGTAACCCTAAAATAAGGAAAGTGGGTTAAGATGGTTAAAAGGTAACCCCATGAGGAAGCTACATGAAAGTATAAATAAGAGGCAAGGCTCTCTCATTTTATATCACACTTGAGCATATTGAATATCTACATGTGGCTGAGGAAACCAAAGGATATTTAAGTCGAATTTCAGAGAGAATGTAAAGTAAAGAAGGTCGAAATTCAAGGGAGGATAAATTCTTTTGATGATGCTTTCTAAGGTATGTTATTTACAGGTCATCTCACCATTTTCGCAATAACTTTTTTTCTAGGATGATTCAAACCGTAAAATTGATAGGCCATTGAGAAAACATATACAAGTATCTATGAAACAAATTTCAACTTGTGGGTCGTTATATTTTTTGAGTTACACTCCGTGGAAAATAGGGTTTGTGGCTAGTCGTGAAACTAGTCTAAAACGGGTGTTTTGGGTAAAAACATCATAAATTATTTATAACAGATCTAAATTAAGTAAGAAAAAAAGTGTTGGTTAGAATATTGTCTTTGGTATTCTATGTAAAATTTTCATATCCATACAACAAATATTATGTGCGGGGAATGCTCTACAAGTTCGCTCTCTAGAATAAGCCAAAATTCAACAAGGTATGCCATTTTTATTATAACTCATTTTCTGAGAGGTTCCAAGTAGTGACACCTGGAGGAATTGCATAAAACACACTGAAGAACATTGTGTACTATTTTCATATATTTTTTCGTTACAGGTGCATAGTTATGATTATTTCAAGTTAGGGTTGTTGACTAATCCATAAAGTTAGTCATGTGAGACTAAAGAAAAAGTTTGATGAAAATGCTAGTCTCTTGTTGTTAAAGTTAAGGAAGGTTTGCAGGAATGTGATCATATACACCATGTCTATTACAGAGTTACAAATCAGATTTGGATGATGAAATTGATGAGGGCTTTTGGTTGAGGTACATGTTGGGTGCATGGTCGATACAAGTAGTTGATGACTTGGCACATACATGAGGTGTATAGTTGATTATGTTCGTAAATCTTGATGAGTCATAGTTGATGAGTAGTTGATACATGATTGGTACATACTTGGTACATGGTTGGAGGCACTTGTTAGTAGTATTGTTGACACATGGTTTATGGATGATGTAGCATACTTGTATTGGTATATTATTAGA
>ML790228.1:436570-451280 GCA_009831015.1 Picea engelmannii
TCATTACCCCTTAATTGGGGCATATTACATTAGTAATGTTATTTTATTTATGTTGGCTTGAGTCCATTAGTTGTAATTGTACCTCCCAGTCTCCTATATATACCAAGGAGACATTTTCATTTGGAATCATCTTGTATTTGGACATTTATGTGGTGTATAAGGAGGTTGCCCCCTCGAAGAGGCTTATTACCTGAAATTCTCTCTTTTTCAAGGCGTTGAGTACTTATTCTGAGGTTTTTCTATGCTATATTGATATTTAGTTCTTAACAGAAGATTCACTAGCACTTCTATCAACATAAGAAAGGATAGACTGTACAAGAATATAACGTCAAATTTTAGAAGTAGATGTTGGGAACATCTCTCAAGAACTCACATGTGCTTAACAAATACTTAGGAGGATTACATGGCCACATTGGAAGGCAAGTAATGATTTTCAAATCAAAGATTATTGATGAAGCATGTGTACATGCATAGTATATAGAGTGAGATAAAAACAAAGGACTATTGATTGTCCTTTTAGAGTTAGACAAAGTTGCATTACAAGTGGATGATATTCCTACAACACTTACATCTTGTGATCAAATATAAGAAAAGAACAATTGACAAAGTTGCAAACATGATGTTGAGGCCACCCATGTGGAAACTTATAATTGTGGGCATGATAATGCATATTGTACCATTCACCCATGAAATTTTTGGTCAAGCATATGTGAATGTAATGATGGTTTTGGAGATTTTTACCCATAGATGAAGTATGTCATTGAGATGTGGAAGAATGAATGTTGTAATACATTAGCTTTGACCTTAGTCTGAGGTATTGAATAAAACTAAGCATAAATGATAAATGTGTGTTTAATATGAAAGGTGTCAAGCCCTGTGATCTTAAATAAATGATCTTGTAATGCAATTTTTTGTAAATATGTTTTGTACGGATTCCTAGTTTGGAGCACAAGGCAAAGGCCCGAATAGAGAATTCATAGGCATATATATGTTGTAAATATATTTTTTATAGACCATGTCATATTGTTACCATGTTGCACTATATGCTATGTAAAATGTTAATGTTGGAATATAATACATAATGGTCTAATATGGTTGTTGGGAGCACAAGTGGGTTATTAATCCATAAGAGGGGAAGATGAAACAGGGCCCATGGGGAAAAAAACCTCTATTTCTAAGTGTTAGCTCAAGAACTCATATATTTTCCATCATGTGCCTTAAATGAATCTCACCATCACTCTTAACATAGAAATCCAAATGTAAATGCATGAAGAGGTTAGCAATGGAAAGTCCAGTTCAAATAAATAAGGAGTATGGGTAAATGTACTTGTAAGGAGAAGTACAATCATTTTGGGGAAAATGTAAAATCCCCTTATTCCATTCCTTTTTCTCATATTTTTTGCACTTATTTTTCTCTCCATTATGTTTTCAATTCCATGTTAAATTATCATGGGGTATTATTCCACTCAAAATATAAAAATTACCTAAACCAACACCATGAATACGAAATTTGTTCGACTTGGGTAGGAACATTGGTGATCATAGATGTTGAGGTAAAATAAGAAACCAATACTTGCATATATTTGTTTCTCATTAGCTTATTTTGAGCCAAAGAATAACTTTGTCGGGATTTCCCAAAAGGAAATCAATAGTTGGACTATTCTTGTCTACACTAGAGAAAAAATGGTAGTGATTTACGAAGGGATTGTATAACAAATAAAGCAAAGGACCAAGTCATGTTGTGTATGGCAATAAGATATTTTCATGGTTGATTGATGTTTCAAGGAGGTTCATGGAGTGTTTTGTAGGGAGTAAATTTTCTTAGTCATGAGAGCAATGGGTTGGGTTGGGTTGAGTGTGATACAAGGCCATAGTTGGTTTCTTCACCTCAGTGGCCTTATAGCCTAGTTTGGGGATGGTATATGCTCTATATGCCTATTATTGGTAAGTGAAACACTCTTAAAAAACATTTTCTTGGACCAATTTCATTAAAAGATAAGTGTATTATTTTTGTTTTACATTGTTGCGAATTTAACTCCCTATTTTGTGTTATCATAATGAATTGTACATGCATTGTTTTTGAAGCTATCTAAGAAGGTTATCATAGGAATGTGTTACCATGTTTACCATGATTTTAATTAGTGTATGTTTAAATTATTCTATTTCATATTTAATTATTCACTTAGCATGCATTAGTAGTTTGTGGGGTCTCTTTGGAGGCCAAATCTACTCATACAAGGGTGATTAATGGAAGAAATTCAAAATTGGATGAAGTGGATAGTCACATATTGGCTCAAAATGTAGGGATGTGTATGCCACATTGTGGTATTGGGAAATTGCTTCAACATTGAGGCATGTGGGCATGATAAAAGGATCAATATGGTATGATTTTAAGAGGTTCAAGTTCAAATATTAAAGTAAGTCAAGCCTATAGATTTCTAGAATTATAAGAGCACTAGAGAATAATGAATCCAAACGTGTGTTCAAATTTAGGTAGATTAGTAGAGAAATACTCATTCTCGAACTTGTCTCTCCAAAGGACAAGGCTTAAGTTTTATCAAGTCAAAGTCCAAAATATAGAGGAAATTAATAGATGTGAAGTAAGGTTAAGAGGTCAAACTAGGAGTGACATCAATGTGATTCCATCATTGGAAACAACGATACCATGCAATGAAGGGAGAAAGAGTGGCCAATGGAAGGGTTTAAGGTCTGACATATCATCCAAGTGGGATGATATTTCATGGAAGGAATTTGTGGGATGGTGAAATGAGTATGGATTCAACAAGTAGAGGGGAAATTGTTTGATCAAACAAATCACAACTATCTTAGGAACCATTTGGAGGAATTTGGAAGGAGAGGTCCAAAGAGCTCCTTGAAAATGTTCGTTGTTCAATTAAATGAATGAAAATCATCCTTAGGAACCATTTGGGGTAGTTTGGATGAGGGAGTACCAATACCAACATGATAATATATGGGTCATTAGATTCCACCCAAGATCAATGATTGTGATTTTCTAGAAAGTTTTTATTGGAGGATAGAAAGAAAGGACCAAAAGCCCTAATGATCTAATGTAAAAATGACATGTGGTGATGCTCATGGGACATATTCTCTTAATTCCATAGAGATACCACATATAATGATGGTAATTGGGAATTGAAGGATTTAGGTATGTGCATTGTCCATAAGGAAGTCAACTCATGAATAACATGAAGGTGTGTACATATGTGTGGCCTTGGCCCGTGTATGGGGGATGGTAGAGACATGAAAGTACTCAAGATTCCTACAAAAATATCTAAACCATCTATCAAGATTTAATCTTTTCCATTCCTTAGAGGTTATGAGTGAAGTTCAATAGGGAGGTTCCCAAAAGACCTGCAACGAGTTGTAGATTGTTTGATCAATAATGTGAATGGTGATACTTGTTGAGTGGGAACATTGACATCCTAAAATGAAAAAAAACTAATGGAAAATGAATGGAAATGATGAAAATAGATATTTAAAAAAATAAATAAAGAGAGGGCACTTCCCTTGACCCACCCTTGCGCCTTTACCCCCACAGTGGCCATTAAAAGTTAAAAACAAAACCAAGATATCACCATGAATTAATAATGGTCAATGGGGAGAAGGGAATGTGATTTTGTATTGACTGTGGCATGTAAAATTAGGTCAATAAGAGAGTAAAGATGACAATTCTCACTATTATTGACCACTAAAAGTGTTCTTGCACATAATTTTAACATTCCACCTCAGGTGCTAAATTTGATACCTTGGAGTTGCAAAGAAATAATAAGTAATAATCTTATGAAGCCTATAAATTATCACTCTAAGATTCAATGTGAGAAAATTCCCATTAAAAATATATTTAAGAGGGGAATGTAATTCAAGGTCCAGTTAAGAGAAAATACTCCCATCCTATCAAATAATTATTAGAGTAAAGCCCTTAATATGAAGTTCCAACGTAGATGATGCATAAGACCCCTTTGATTATATTACACGTGTCATGATTTAATAACAACTTAGTTAGTATGTTATATTTCATGTAATATGTAATACATATATAACATATTACATGTCCAAAAAAATGCACATGTTCCCCTGACACACTAATATGACCACACACAAAGAATATTAAATGATGTCAAGACCCTTTGTCATTACAATTTTACATGACCACACACAAAAAAATATTAAATGATGTCAAGGCTCTTTGCCATTACAATTTTATATTTAAGGTGGTTAATAAATATTGGGTTGATATGTTAAATTCCCATTAGAAATATATTTAAGAGGGGAATGTAATTCAAGGTCCAGTTAAGAGAAAATACTCCCATCCTATCAAATAATTATTAGAGTAAAGCCCTTAATATGAAGTTCCAACGTGGATGGTGCACAAGACCATTTGATTATATTAAACGTGTCATGGGTGAAAATGTTCATGTTGGTGATGCTTAAACATATTTCAATGGATGTAGAAACCAAGGGAACCCTACAATTATTGCAGAAATCATGAGAATCTTAAGGATGGACATTTGAAGTTGTGGAGTAGACCATGAAAGGTTAATCAAAGTTTGGGAATATGAGAACCAAATTAATGTAGCAATGATTCTAACTCCGACAAACATATAAAGGAAATTACAGTAAGGGAAAAAATTCAATAATGTTGGTGGGAGAAAGAGCATCTCAAGTATGCATTCTAACAAAAGGTCTCATCATTATACCCTCATAGGATGTGACATATCATACATATATATCATAATCATCTATTAGTAAATCATATATAGTTGAAGACTCCTTGTATCCCAAAATATTCTCCAAGTAGTCATAGGTAAAAGAGGCTTCTGAGAGTTAACTTACATGGAGTTTTTCATAAGGTGAAACCATCCACATTTAATAATGATATCAAGTTAAGTGGGTAAGAAGATTAAGCTCGGATTCTAGAATGAGAAAATATCTCCAAGTTCATGATTACTCAAGAAATATAAAGGACAAAGTTGCCATATTTAATTTGAGTGGCATAGCTTCCATTTGGTGGGATCACCTTCAGAAAGTATATAATTTCAATGATAAGAAGATTATATGGAAGAAATTCAAAAAGCATTTTTAGAAAAGTTACCTTTCGTAATGTTATTATGAAGGAAAAGGTGAAAAATTTCCATGAACTAAAGTTGTGATCGATGTCCATGAAATATGTAACAAAATTCTTGGAGTTGCTTAAGTATGTTAAGTATAGAAGAGACAAGAAGGTAAAAATAAAGTGCCTCTTGAGTGGATTGCCTCAATCATACAAAGATTAGATTAAATTTGATTGATCTCATAAACTTGAAGAGGAAATAAGAAAGACCAAATACTATTATGAGTATAGGAAAGGAAAATCATACAACTCCTATTTCATTAAATTTGGAATAATTCTAGTCTAAGCCCCTTTGCAGATAGGCTAAATTAGTGTTTCTAAAGTCCAAAATCTAGTTCCAAAAATTTTGATTTTGGATTCCAAAACTACACTTTTGGATTCAATATTGGCACTTTTGGAACTGAATTTTGTTGTTTTGGAATATGACATTGGCACTTTCAGAACAATATTTTACAATTTTGAAATTTGTTATTGACACTTTCAAAATTTGATTTTGAACTTTTGGAATCCGATATTGACACTTTTAGAATCTGATTTTGCACTTTTGAAATCCAATATTCACACATTCAAAAATCGATTTTGCACTTTACAAAGCCCAATTTCGCACTTAGTTTTCAACCACATTTAATCTATATCATTCATAATAGTTTTTTAAGATGGTTACATATCATCTATAAGTACTTCTAAATCAATCAAACACAACTATATATATATATATATATATATATATATATATATATAACCAAAAAAACATTGTCATACATAAAAAAATATTAAGAAAAATAACTAATTACATTATTTAACAAACTAGTCTCGTATTTTTTACAATACATCTCACATCACTAACACCATTCAAGTGTAGCAAGCAAGGCCACAATCTATCTAACACTTATGTGATATTCACATCATCACAATTGTATCCATTTGTAATTACATAGTTCCCTTCATCATTACAAACATGTTTTTGTTTCAAATCATCTACAATCATTGTGTTTCTAGCATCATAACCACCCTTCAAGGTATCCCAAACTTTATTTAAAGGTTTGAGATATATTCGTGGATTCCCAACACCACCATAACCTTTTCTTGGTATGGTGTCACGATCATCTTGTGTTATTGTGAACTTTAAATTGCTCCCTTTTTTGTCTAGTTTTGTCTAATAAAAATGGAAGAAAAAAAATGTCCAATTTGATTGCAATTTAAAGCAATTACCTTCACTATTGTGATATGAATTTGAGTATTTTTAACCTGTGACTCATGTTTGGACAAATCCCCAAATGATTCAAAACTAAACACAACATTATTTTTTATATTTCTATCTCTTTCTTCTAAACCATCAAATGTCCAAACTTTATTGCAATTTCAAACAATTCTCCTCACTATTGTCTTTTGAATGGTATTGACCTTCATCTATAAACAATATGTTTGATTTTTCACATCTATATCTACATTGGATAAATACATCATTCAATAGTTTCTTGTAAATATGTAATACTCCACCAATATATGCATACATTGGTGAATGACAAAAACTATGTATACATTACTGGTGTTCCCAAATAAATAATAACTTTTCATCCTTCAACCATTCAACTTTATAAATANAGATAGGCTAAATTAGTGTTTCTAAAGTCCAAAATCTAGTTCCAAAAATTTTGATTTTGGATTCCAAAACTACACTTTTGGATTCAATATTGGCACTTTTGGAACTGAATTTTGTTGTTTTGGAATATGACATTGGCACTTTCAGAACAATATTTTACAATTTTGAAATTTGTTATTGACACTTTCAAAATTTGATTTTGAACTTTTGGAATCCGATATTGACACTTTTAGAATCTGATTTTGCACTTTTGAAATCCAATATTCACACATTCAAAAATCGATTTTGCACTTTACAAAGCCCAATTTCGCACTTAGTTTTCAACCACATTTAATCTATATCATTCATAATAGTTTTTTAAGATGGTTACATATCATCTATAAGTACTTCTAAATCAATCAAACACAACTATATATATATATATATATATATATATATATATATATAACCAAAAAAACATTGTCATACATAAAAAAATATTAAGAAAAATAACTAATTACATTATTTAACAAACTAGTCTCGTATTTTTTACAATACATCTCACATCACTAACACCATTCAAGTGTAGCAAGCAAGGCCACAATCTATCTAACACTTATGTGATATTCACATCATCACAATTGTATCCATTTGTAATTACATAGTTCCCTTCATCATTACAAACATGTTTTTGTTTCAAATCATCTACAATCATTGTGTTTCTAGCATCATAACCACCCTTCAAGGTATCCCAAACTTTATTTAAAGGTTTGAGATATATTCGTGGATTCCCAACACCACCATAACCTTTTCTTGGTATGGTGTCACGATCATCTTGTGTTATTGTGAACTTTAAATTGCTCCCTTTTTTGTCTAGTTTTGTCTAATAAAAATGGAAGAAAAAAAATGTCCAATTTGATTGCAATTTAAAGCAATTACCTTCACTATTGTGATATGAATTTGAGTATTTTTAACCTGTGACTCATGTTTGGACAAATCCCCAAATGATTCAAAACTAAACACAACATTATTTTTTATATTTCTATCTCTTTCTTCTAAACCATCAAATGTCCAAACTTTATTGCAATTTCAAACAATTCTCCTCACTATTGTCTTTTGAATGGTATTGACCTTCATCTATAAACAATATGTTTGATTTTTCACATCTATATCTACATTGGATAAATACATCATTCAATAGTTTCTTGTAAATATGTAATACTCCACCAATATATGCATACATTGGTGAATGACAAAAACTATGTATACATTACTGGTGTTCCCAAATAAATAATAACTTTTCATCCTTCAACCATTCAACTTTATAAATATAGATTTTTAATTCCTATGCAATCTAAATATGCAAACCACATAGTAATGTCAAAATGATCTCATCCAACATTGATAATATTAAGGCTAAACATTCATGAATAATAATGGTAACAGACATGCACAAAATCAGGTTGTTTGTAGTCTGTTTTTTTTTTTTTTTTTTTAATTATAATCTGGTAAACACTCAAACTCCATACAACAATCCCTTAACTCCCAATACCAATAGTTTCTTTTGATTTGATGTTAAGTTTACATATAAAAAAACTAGAAATATAACTACAACATGATATATAAGTGTTTAAATTAAATAAGTTATTAATCGTGAATATGTAATTAAATAAAGTGTTATTGGAGATGATCAATACATAACAAAAATAAAAATAAACCAAAGTTCCAAGTGTGCCATTGAGGACCAAAGTTTTGAAGGTAGCAATACCATTCTCTATCAAAAGGGAAAGTATAAGCTTTATAAGAATGATCCAAAATCTAAACAAGAAGTTGCCTCACCTTTAGACTCTTTCCCTTTTAATATTAATATGACATGAAATTTTCCAAATTTATTGCTTTAAATATAAAATAAACTTAGTAATGTCATTGCTCTTGTATGTGTAGATTCAAAGGACTTGAAAGAAGAAAAAAATAGGAAGAATGTTTAGGCTCTAGGACCGACCAAGATCGAAGTCCCACATGGATATAAGAATGAGTTGTCTATTCTTATGCAAGAATGTATCTCACACTATAGACTATTCTTATGCATATCTGTTGCATTCTTATTTTTGTTCTCTCGAACTATTTGTCTGAATTTGTGAGCATAGGACTATAGATGGTTGTTTTAATGTTGAATTGTTTTGGGTTTGAAATCATTTACTCATATTCTTGTCTTTATTCTCAATGAACTAATTTATGGGTCATTGACATGATCATGTGTGGTTATGTGATTTCTCCTTGGTTACTATTAGTCATGTTCAAATACATGCATTTGCATCTTAGATTATTTTCATTTCATTCTTTAGTATAGAAAATCGTCAACATTAGACCGGGACGCAATTAATAAACCCAAAAAATTAGTAACAGATGTCGGGATACAATCCATATGGGTTCATATCTGAAATGGTGAGGAGTCTAATTAGGACTTTTTACCAGGGGTAACCCCTATTGTTGACCAAGGTCATTTCAACCCGTTAACAAAATTGGCACTAGAAGGAGGGCTAGATGATAAGCCTGCCTGCGTGGAGCCATTTCAAGAAATTGTTTTAACCAACCCATGGCTCCTCTCCATATTTCTATATGGGATCACCCTTCGAGTCTTTTGAGACCATCAGGTGGCATCCCAATAAAGACAGTTAATCTCTTGTCAAATTTGAAGTTCAATGGTGAAGGGAAAGTATTTGCATTCAAACATCTTAATCAATTTAACATTACACATCATAATCTTAAAATTGTTCAGGATATTGAAATATGTCGATTGTTTACCCTCACATTAGAAGGACAAATCAAGGCTTGGTATAGGAAATTACCAGCCAAATCAATTCATAGTTGGAGACAGTTCATGGAAGTATTTATCACTAATAAAAATTATGACTATGAAGAACTCTATAGTGATCTTGAAGAAATTAATAGGAATAGAAATGAACCTCTGGATGATCTCTTTGAAGGGGCTATGGCAAGATATTATAGGTTTCCTGAAAATGATAGATTATATGACCAATAAGTCCTTGACTAGTTTTCATACCTTCTCGCTATCCCTGAAGAAGATGAGTTACCCTCAGACGATGAGAAAAAATTACAACATCATGGGTGTCTCCTACCTAATATATTACCCTCACTTAGAAAAACCCATTACAACCACTGTTAGGGGAGGCAGAATCACCAGAGAATTTTTTTTCCCTCTTATTAAAACTAATAGTTTGGGAGGCAATGGTATGAAAAATATCGTAGAAGAAAACAATCTAGAGAATGCAAAGTTTTCTAACCTGCAAAATATTATTTCTCGATTCTACATTTAGATTTACACAATGAGAATTTAGCCACCTCCAATCATGAGGGAAACATATCGGTCGCAGAGGCCCCACTTGTTGATATTTAGGTCTCTTGTACTCAACAATCTAGTTTCAAAACACAATTTGAGGGTAGTATTTTAAAGGATGATTTCAAAATTGCATTTAACAAATAATCAATTTATGGGGTTGTTATAAATTTGATTGATAGATCAACATTGGAAAAAATAGATCCTACATTATCTAATGAAAGTTATGAATTGAGAAAATAAGATGGAGAAGACTTGATTTCTAACTAGTACTCTATCATTGAAATAGAGTAATTTCCATTAGAATTTAGAAACTCCTTAAGCTAAGAGTGGGAATACACCATTGATGTTTCTTTCAAAATTATATTAGTTGTTCACCTTAAATATCAAGAGAATAATGAATACGTTATGGTTTGTGAAAACTCTCTTATTGGAGATATCAAATCTTTTTTAGATTCTAAAAGTTTATATGCCCTATACAAAAATCTATTTGATAATGTCCAATTACAAGAAAATCCATTAGGTTATCACGCAGTAGAAGATTTATGTCCTTTATTTGGGAATGAAACACTAAGTGATGAAGGAGATTCAAAATATTTACAAACATTGATTTATCAAATATTCATTGATGAGATTATTTCATCCGGTGTGCACAATTTTGAAAACTCTTTGCAACCAGAATTTCTAGAATATAATAAATAAAAGGTTGTTCACAATACCCCTATTTTTAATGACTATGCTTCTTTCCTGGAAATGATTTTGAGAATCAATACATCATTCATTGATCTTGCACAACCTATAACTACTAATCTCTTTTAACAAAGGCTAGTAGTAGAAGAGATAGAGCATGAAGTACACAAAGGATTTTCAGATTTGCATGGAGGAACAACAACAGATCGACAACCCATCATCATGCACAATAAAGGAAATGACGAGATTGTTGGAAATATGGTTTTCATTTATTTCAAAGACATGGGGAGAGTACATATATCCAATACAAAGATTGAAATATAGAGTTTGTTGGAAATATTGTTTTTGGATTTTGATACTCAGTTTGGATACCCTATCTTTGAAGGAATTTTTACTCTAAATACCTAGCTTAAATGGGATCATAGGTTATATGGTTGGAAATATTATTTCTATACCTTTCCAATGGTATATGGACTTCCTTTAACTCCTTAAGAATGAGGAGATATGATTTTTTCTATCAGACAACCCAGCCAAAAAGTTCAGGTTGACCCAGCCAGTGTTTGTAGGTCGTCCCTAAAAGTGAGAACAAAAACACTATAAATACATGATATATGTGTGCATTTGAAGAGAATCTAAGCAGCAAAATCAATTTTGGGGTGCACATAAGAGATATGAGGTGCGCAAGAGAGGATGGAGAGTATTCTTGCGGTATAAAGGTGTGTAAGAGGATTTTTCTTGGATTTTTAAGGGTGCACTATGACAAATGAAGGTATATGATGTTGCAAAGTGTGTTTTTTTGAGGTTGTGATGTTTCAGTCTAGGATTATATTCTAGGAATGATGCTATGAGGTTCACTAGGGCATGAAGGCTAAATATGACTAGGGTTTGAATCTATGTTTGGGGTATGAAGCAAAGAGAGGCACTAGAGGATGAAAGTTAAGGGTATGATGATGCTATGAAATACATGAAGTACGAAGCATGCAGGTGAAGTCATAAGTACTTTTTGTATGAATATCTTAGGTTGGTACCTATACAGGTATTATTGTGTTGATGCTTAGGTGAGGAGATTGGTGTCTCCAGTAGGTTTGTGCCTACACAATATCTTTCTGAGTTGGTGCTCAACTGAGGATATTGGTGTCTCTGGTAGGTTGGTGCCTATAATATTTGTAACAGTAGGTTGGTGCCTACAAACATTTATAAAGATAATTTTTTTGGTTTTCTCCCACAAGGGTTTCCATGTTAAACTCTGTGTACCGTGATTTGAGTTTACATGCATTTATTGTTTTAAAGTTAATTAATTCTTGATGAATACTCATTTAAAGTAAAAACTATCTTATATTGATTCACCCCTCCCCCTCTCAGTATAAGCAAAAGTTCAACAATCAGTTTCAGAGTGGGTTCCTTCAAAAACAGTTTAACCATTGGAAGGAAAATCTCGAGCACATATGGATTGTAAGGAAGGTATCCCTACAAACATATCTCATTTGTTCAATGGAAAAAACTATGCATCATGGAGTATAAGAATGAAGACATATTTGAGTTCCCTTGGGTTTGGTATTTGGGAATCAGTCACAACAAGTTATACAAATGAAGTTGGGAAGGAGTCAAGTGAAAACAATGCAAAAGTAATAGATGTCATCTTGAGTGGCCTATTAGATTCTGAGACTGTCAAGGTAATGCAGTGTACATGAAATAAACATATTTATGACAAGCTACAAAACATTTATGAAGAGAGATCTGGTGATTGTTCCAACTATGAATTAGAGACAAAAGAAGAATGATTTATGAGAAAGCTAAAAGGAGGACCTGGAAAATACAAAGGTAAGCTACCCTTCAAATGCTTTAATTATGGTAGAATAGGATATTTCATTGCCAAGTGTCCATATGCAAAAAGGGAATATAATGATGATGATGAATAATTCTTCTTCATATCCATGGATACAAAGTCTACCGATAAAGAAAATAAAGACAATCAGAAAGAAAACTTAGATTCAAAAGAAGAAGACATCGATGGGAAAGTGAATCTTGAAGAAAAAATCATTAGTTCCTTGGAAGAAATAGACAGACTTAGTGGAAAGAATAAAAAGAAGAAAGATAAATTGCATAAATATGAAAAGATGGATCATGATCTTGATGAAACAAAAAAAACATATATCATCCTGAAGACTCAACTAGAAGAGGAAAAAATGATAGAAGAAGTGGTGAGAATCCAGCTGAAAGAAAAAGGAAAAAAATTGTGAGAAGCTAGAAGCTGAAATAGTTTCCTTAAGAAAGGAACTAGAGAAAACAACTTATCGATTCAATAGAAGCTTGAATTTTGGAAAAGGTATTGAAATCTTAGATAATATTATTAGTTTCCAAAGGTCACCTTTCATAAAGACAGGTCTTGGCTACGACGGAAAACAAAATACCCCCGAGGGAGATGCAAGCACTAAGGTCACAAAGCCATAAAAAAAGGACAATGAAGAAAATCCTAATATCTATGCTAACATTCTCAAAGGATCCATCAACAATGAATGCAACAACAATAAAGGAAATGGTGATTAGCAGAAACCTAATTCTTCTCACAAGAACAATAAGAATGAGTTCAAAAGAGTTGTTCCACCAAGAAGGCCTTTCACAACCCAGTATCAAAATCTCTTCCTTGGATATTGTTTATCTTGCAATAATTTTGGTCATAAAGAAATAGATTGTAGAGCTTATACAAGAAGTGACCATGTGAGAAACATAAATAGAGGTCCTTACATGACCTCAAAGGATGATTATGTGAGCAACAAAACTAGAAATTCTCATGGGTTTGCTAACATAAACTATAATTCATTTTCTCCCCTACTTGATTACAATATTGAATGTTATAAGTGCAATAAGTATGGACACATAGCATGTGACAATAGAATAAACATAATAAAGTCTCCTAAACAAAACAGAGAATAAGATGTTCTTACCAAGCATAGAGAAGAATACACAAAGGTGTGGAAAAGGAAACAAGAAGAACCAAAGAAGGAAGAATGTGGACTTGCAATGTATTCTCAAGACAAAGGAAGCCAATGGTACATTGATAGTGGATGTTCAAAACACATGACAGGGAATCAGAAAAAATTTCTCACCCTAAAGGAAGAAAAATTAGGCAATGTTACCTTTGGGGATAATACTTCTGCAATGATAATTGGAAAAGGTATCATTAGTCTTTATAATGGAAAGAATAAAACACATAATGTCTTCTATGTTGAGGGGTTAAAACACAATCTTTTGAGTTTCAGTAAAATATGTGATCAAGGTTACAACCTCACATTTCATTCTAAAGGATGTGAGATAAGGAAAGCAGGTTGAGGAAGATTAGTGGCAAATGTAGACAAAACCCCAAGCAATGTATACATTCTCGATGAAGTCAAAGGATAAATATTTTGTATGGAAATGATATCCCTCTCATCTCGTCAATAAAAAGAAGCACAAGATAATGGGGAGCATCCCTTTGCCATTGATGTCAAAGGGGGATAAGTTGCATATAGAGGAAGAATTGTAGACACAAGGAAAGTTGTAGACAAGGGGAGTATTAGAATTGACTAGGCATTGCTATCAATGAAAAAGGGGGAGATTATTGGAAATATTGTCTTCATTCATGTCAAATAAAGGGGGAGACTACAAATGCCAAAAATAAATATTGCAAGATGGATATTGTTGGAAATATTGTTTTTGGATTTGTTATGCTCACTTTGGATACCTTATATTTGACAGAATTTTTACTCTAAATACCTAACTCAAATGGGATCATATGTTATATGGTTGGAAATACTATTCTGATACCTTTCCAATGGTATATGACACTCCTTCTAACTCCTTAGGAATGAGGAGATATGAATTTTTCTGTCAGACAACTCAACCATAAAGTTTAAGTCGACCCAACCAATATTTACAGGTCAGACCTAAAAGTGAGCATATAAACACTATA
>ML790228.1:451330-472821 GCA_009831015.1 Picea engelmannii
AGTTTAACCATTGGAAGGAAAATCTCGAGCACATATGGATTGTAAGGAAGGTATCCCTACAAACATATCTCATTTGTTCAATGGAAAAAACTATGCATCATGGAGTATAAGAATGAAGACATATTTGAGTTCCCTTGGGTTTGGTATTTGGGAATCAGTCACAACAAGTTATACAAATGAAGTTGGGAAGGAGTCAAGTGAAAACAATGCAAAAGTAATAGATGTCATCTTGAGTGGCCTATTAGATTCTGAGACTGTCAAGGTAATGCAGTGTACATGAAATAAACATATTTATGACAAGCTACAAAACATTTATGAAGAGAGATCTGGTGATTGTTCCAACTATGAATTAGAGACAAAAGAAGAATGATTTATGAGAAAGCTAAAAGGAGGACCTGGAAAATACAAAGGTAAGCTACCCTTCAAATGCTTTAATTATGGTAGAATAGGATATTTCATTGCCAAGTGTCCATATGCAAAAAGGGAATATAATGATGATGATGAATAATTCTTCTTCATATCCATGGATACAAAGTCTACCGATAAAGAAAATAAAGACAATCAGAAAGAAAACTTAGATTCAAAAGAAGAAGACATCGATGGGAAAGTGAATCTTGAAGAAAAAATCATTAGTTCCTTGGAAGAAATAGACAGACTTAGTGGAAAGAATAAAAAGAAGAAAGATAAATTGCATAAATATGAAAAGATGGATCATGATCTTGATGAAACAAAAAAAACATATATCATCCTGAAGACTCAACTAGAAGAGGAAAAAATGATAGAAGAAGTGGTGAGAATCCAGCTGAAAGAAAAAGGAAAAAAATTGTGAGAAGCTAGAAGCTGAAATAGTTTCCTTAAGAAAGGAACTAGAGAAAACAACTTATCGATTCAATAGAAGCTTGAATTTTGGAAAAGGTATTGAAATCTTAGATAATATTATTAGTTTCCAAAGGTCACCTTTCATAAAGACAGGTCTTGGCTACGACGGAAAACAAAATACCCCCGAGGGAGATGCAAGCACTAAGGTCACAAAGCCATAAAAAAAGGACAATGAAGAAAATCCTAATATCTATGCTAACATTCTCAAAGGATCCATCAACAATGAATGCAACAACAATAAAGGAAATGGTGATTAGCAGAAACCTAATTCTTCTCACAAGAACAATAAGAATGAGTTCAAAAGAGTTGTTCCACCAAGAAGGCCTTTCACAACCCAGTATCAAAATCTCTTCCTTGGATATTGTTTATCTTGCAATAATTTTGGTCATAAAGAAATAGATTGTAGAGCTTATACAAGAAGTGACCATGTGAGAAACATAAATAGAGGTCCTTACATGACCTCAAAGGATGATTATGTGAGCAACAAAACTAGAAATTCTCATGGGTTTGCTAACATAAACTATAATTCATTTTCTCCCCTACTTGATTACAATATTGAATGTTATAAGTGCAATAAGTATGGACACATAGCATGTGACAATAGAATAAACATAATAAAGTCTCCTAAACAAAACAGAGAATAAGATGTTCTTACCAAGCATAGAGAAGAATACACAAAGGTGTGGAAAAGGAAACAAGAAGAACCAAAGAAGGAAGAATGTGGACTTGCAATGTATTCTCAAGACAAAGGAAGCCAATGGTACATTGATAGTGGATGTTCAAAACACATGACAGGGAATCAGAAAAAATTTCTCACCCTAAAGGAAGAAAAATTAGGCAATGTTACCTTTGGGGATAATACTTCTGCAATGATAATTGGAAAAGGTATCATTAGTCTTTATAATGGAAAGAATAAAACACATAATGTCTTCTATGTTGAGGGGTTAAAACACAATCTTTTGAGTTTCAGTAAAATATGTGATCAAGGTTACAACCTCACATTTCATTCTAAAGGATGTGAGATAAGGAAAGCAGGTTGAGGAAGATTAGTGGCAAATGTAGACAAAACCCCAAGCAATGTATACATTCTCGATGAAGTCAAAGGATAAATATTTTGTATGGAAATGATATCCCTCTCATCTCGTCAATAAAAAGAAGCACAAGATAATGGGGAGCATCCCTTTGCCATTGATGTCAAAGGGGGATAAGTTGCATATAGAGGAAGAATTGTAGACACAAGGAAAGTTGTAGACAAGGGGAGTATTAGAATTGACTAGGCATTGCTATCAATGAAAAAGGGGGAGATTATTGGAAATATTGTCTTCATTCATGTCAAATAAAGGGGGAGACTACAAATGCCAAAAATAAATATTGCAAGATGGATATTGTTGGAAATATTGTTTTTGGATTTGTTATGCTCACTTTGGATACCTTATATTTGACAGAATTTTTACTCTAAATACCTAACTCAAATGGGATCATATGTTATATGGTTGGAAATACTATTCTGATACCTTTCCAATGGTATATGACACTCCTTCTAACTCCTTAGGAATGAGGAGATATGAATTTTTCTGTCAGACAACTCAACCATAAAGTTTAAGTCGACCCAACCAATATTTACAGGTCAGACCTAAAAGTGAGCATATAAACACTATACATATAGGATAGATGTGTGCTTTTGAAGAGAATCCAAGTAACAATATCAATTCTGAGGTGTGCAATAGAAGTTGGAGAGTATTCTTGGGGTATAAATGTGTGCAAGAGGAGTTTTCTTGGATTTTTAAGGGTGCGCTATGACAAATGAAGGTCTATGATGTTGCAAAGTGTGTTGTTTTGAGGTTTTGATGTTGCGGTATGGGATTATATTATGGGAATGATGCTATGATGTTATCTAGGGAATGAAGGCTAAATTTGACTAGGGTTTGAATCTATGTTTGGGGCATGAAGAAAAGAGAGGTGCTAGAGCATGAAAGTTAAGGGTATGATGATGTTATGAAATACATGAAGTAAGAAGAATGAAAGTGAAGTCAGAAGTACTATGTGTAAGAAGATCTTAGGTTGGTGCCTATACAGGTCTTACTGAGTTGGTGCTTAGCTCAGGAGATTGGTGTCTCTAGTAGGTTGGTTCCTACACAATATCTTGCCAAGTTGGTGCTCAACTGAGGAGAATGGTGTCTCCAGTAGGTTGGTGCCTACAAGATTTGTAATAGTAGGTTGGTGCCTACAGACATTTATAAAGATTTTTTTTTAGGTTTTCTCTCGCAAGGGTTTCTACGTTAAACTCTGTATACTGTGATTTGAGTTTACATGCATTTACAATTTTAAATTTAATGAATGATTGATGAATTCTCATTTAAAGTAAAAAGTATCTTATACCGATTCACCCCCCTCCTAATATAAGCATAAGTTCAACATAGTTGATCCAAGAAGCATTGTCAACCAGATTCATTTCAAAATCGCAAGTTAATTTCCATGAGAAGGTATATAACTTATCCTTGGATTCCTTTTCAATACTCCAACATTTCCAAATGAGTATCCATAGGGTCAACTCCACCTATAACATACAATAGTGTCTTTTGTTGCATTGGGAATATTTAGAGGACTTCGAGGGAAAACATGGGACATGGTGCCTAGGCTAGGTCTTCCACAATACTGTAATTATGGGTAGCGTCTATGTTAGGATTATGTGTTGACCTATGAAGAACACCCTTAGGTGGGTGAAGCACTGTGTCAATTGATGGCTTTATCTAGAGAGGGTCACCATGATGAGAGGGAGAATGATCCTTATCTAAAGGGCTAGTCTCAGGATTCTCATAATTCTGAGTTCGAATTTGAAAAGTAATTACTACCTAATCACACATGTGTATGTTGGAATTTGATGTATTTCCCCCTTTCTAGAGGTTACCTACCCTTCCCCCTTTCCAGTGGTGCAGGATTTGATGCAACCATTTGTTTTCTTGTTGGGGTGTTGTAACACCATGTTTCCCCTAGATTGTAAATATAACTGGATTGGCCAAGGACTATGGAAAACTCATAAGTATGAATGTGTGATGTAAATGGACCTGCAGGAAGAGCTCAATGAATGTGAATAATATTTTGAATTTATTGCAGGACTGCCGAGAGGGGATGTGCAGAAAAGAGACCACGATGGCGGTGGAAGGCTCCTGAAAAGGTGGTGTTAACTTCCACCCTAAATGAATACCATATTTGGACTCCACTGGCCCGGAGAACCAAAAGCGGCTCGCTGGCCCCCAAATTTAATGTCTCGCAGACTGGTAGGCAGGTGGCTTGATGAGGGATGGGATGGTGAACCGCCCATCCGTAGATTCGTCAGGCCTGATCGGCGTGAGGGTAATCGTGCCACACGCAACCTCGCGAGAGGATAAGGCGTATGGCAGAAGGGATGGAGAGGGGCAGACGCGAGGGGAACTCTGGGAATTTTTACACAGAGTGAGTGATAGCAGAGAGGGAGGATTGCAACCTTCGCTCCTGGTCACTGGCAGACAGAGAGATGCAGTCTCAGAGCATCGTGGTCTCAGCTCGGGGGTGGCTAGTGGTAAATCCACTGGGAGTCGCTACGCCTACGGTTGGGTGGAGACGAGCATCCCTCTCAGTAGTCGCACTCACGTCGGGTGTTATTTCTGATAATTGTTTTATATACATTGCATCTTGAAATTCATAGACTGGTATATGCATACATATGTTCATAGAACTGTCAAATTATGAATGATTTCTGTGTAATAATGTTTGTACAGTGTTTAATGAGAATGAATAGATATATGCTCATAACAGAGGGAACCACGCATGATGTGCGTGGATGAAGCAACTGTATTTATGCCTAGATTGAATTAAGTTAGGCTTCCAACCCATTCTCGGGAATTTGTTTCCCTTCACCCATCTTCCGGAAGGCTCCGGAATAGATCTCTTGTAGAGATTTCCTCCTTGGAAAGGTTTACCCAGAACTTGGAATATGAACTTGAAGGTGCAAGTCTTAATAACCCTGTACGAGGGGGAAACGATCCTCTTAAGAACCCGAGATGGCAGCTTAGGGAAGGAATATCGAATCTACGGATGAGAGTACATCGGGAATCCACAGTTTCCCCACGACCGTTAGATTAGCAGGAGAAGGTAGGGTGATAAAGGCTTTACCACCTGATTTTCCTGTGTCTTCACGAGTAATGAAGAGTCTAGGGCCGTAGATCCCCATGTACCATGAGAACATCCGGACCACTGATTTCCCCGTCCACAAAGTTGTGGAAGAGTGCATAAAGTGGTTTGGGCCGTTAGATCTGGGATAAATACCCGACAGCCGTCGGATCTGGAGAAGTCACGCGGGAGTTAACCCCGTGAATAGGAGGAGGAGTCCCGAAAGAGTCATCGGGATATCAAAGTCATCGGGGTTTGAAGGTCAAGAGAATCGAGACCTTGTAGGTCACGAAATCCTGAGAAAGGATCCTAGCCGTTGATCTCAGCATGAAACGCATCAGACATCAGGACAGGAGTCGGGATTTAACCCATCGGGGATTCCAGGAGTGAAGAGATCATTGCATCAGGATTTGTGATCCACGAAATCCCGATAAGCTCAGAACCGTCCATCAGCAGGGACACGTGTCGGAAGATCCGAGGAAGTCGTGAATCGAAGAATCGGGGTTCCCGGAGGCAAGAACCTCTTGCAAGTTGGAATCGCGATTCACGATATCCCGACGGGAGCTTTGAACTGTCCATCGGCGAGGACGCGTGGCAAGAGATTCCAAAGAGTCGGAGTTTGGACATCGGAGTTTCCGGAAGCAAGAAACTCTTGCAACTTGAATTCGCGATCCGCGATATCCCGAAGGGAGATCCGTGTGGGCCACAGTGGGAGATAGTGGGGGACAGGTGTTACCATATCGGGGTTCAGGATTTGGAGAGTTCCGTGATCTAGTACAACGGGAATCGCGATATCCCGATACGCGATTTCCCGATTTGTCACAGGAGTGTGGGTCACGGTGGAGGACAGGTGTCCTGCGCATTTTTCGTATCGGCATATCGGGGAATCGGGGTTTGCGAGAGCAAGGTAATCTTGCCGCTTGGAATCGCGATACGCGATTTCCCGACACGATCTGATATGTTCATTGCGGAGGACGCGTGTCAGTAGATCCAGAAGGGTCGGGGTTCAGAGCATCGAGGATTTCGAAGGGTAGAAACCCTTGTAAATTGAAATCACGATGCGTGAAATCCCAATAGGAGAGTTGTGTGGACCCCAGGTGGAACTAGCGGAGAACAGGTGTCAGACCTCCGGGAAGAGTCGGGAATCGGCAAATCGAAGTTCCTGAGAACAAGGAACTCGAGACATTTCAAGTCCTGAACTCCGGAGAAAATCGGGACCGTTCATTTAGAGGACACATAGTAGAGATCTGCGTCGTCGGAGAAAATCTCGACCAAGAGTTAACCCATCGGCGTTTGGAGTTCATCGGGATATCGGGGATCCCGGTGACAAGTGAATTGTGCACCTCGGATTCGCGATCCGCGAAACCCCGATTAGTGGGGAACAATTGTCAGCTTGACGAAGAATCAGTGTTCGAGAGATCGGGAAAACTACGGGTAAGTGTTTTACGACCTTGGAAACCTCGTAGCCCCGACGAGAGGTAGGCCTACGGACCCGGACTCAGTGGTCACATTGGCCAGGGCTTAGCCTAGAAGGCTAGAGCACATCGGGGATCGGTGATTCAAGTTGCCGGAACATTGTGGGTGTCAAAACCCCGATAGAAGAAACCCCGATAGAAGCATATGCCGGTGGTCATAGGAACACAGGTCACGTGGACCAGCAGTACGCTAGAAGGGGCTGGTAGAAAAAGGAACATAAGACCCCAGTTATGTGTAGAGAGTCGGGTAGGTAAATAGAAGACCTGTGAATCGGGGATTCTCATTGTTGAGAAAACAACAAAAAAATTGGATTAGAGGTAGTGGGTGTGTTACAAAGTGGTATCAGAGCATGGTTACAACACTCGGCCTGATTGGGCTCATGCACCAGTCGTGTATAAACCTCGTACGAAACACTCCTATGAGGAGTAATCCCCTGACTTAACTCTCTTGTCCAGGATTAAAAACTTGGAAAATGAGAACCCGACTGTGTATACAAATGAAAGAAGTTATGAAATTATGCGCAATTTATAAGAAATGAATTTAACTCTTAACTAACAACTAGCATTTGTCTTTTCACTCAAGCAGACGATCAACCGTGGGAATCTACAAACGCAGAGTATGGTGATTCACCAAGAGGTGGGAGAAGGCTCCCATAACAGAGATGAAGACTCTGACGAAAGAAGAGCAATAGGAAACCCTCCAGACCTAGCTAAGACTGTGAGGAGTCTCATGGTTGAATTGCAAAGTTGCAAGGCCGATAATGAAAGGATGATGAAAGAACAAGAAAAGAAAACCGAAATTAATGCAGTTATACTGCAGAGCTTATCCGACCTACAGAAACAAATGCAGCATGAACCTGAGATACAGAATCGTGGTCGTGTCAGTGGTCACACTAAGAGAAGAACATCCAGAAAGGTCCACCCCAGAGGTAAAGGACCAGTGCCAGATGATTCCACTGAGAAGGAAGCTGACGATTCAGAAGGCTTTTCCAGCAGCAGGACCAGTTCCTATTCTCAAAAGAAACAGAAGAAGCAAAAGAATTCTAAGAGACATAAATTTGAGGAATTCAAAAAGGCCAAACCTCCCTCCTTCGATGGCGAGATAAAGAAGGGAGAGGAAGTTGAGGCTTGGCTACTTGGACTGAAGAAATATTTCAGAGTCCATGATTTCTCAGAGAACTTGAAGGCCCGAGTGGCCACTTTCAACCTGAATGGAAAGGCTTCCATTTGGTGGGAAGACCTTAAGAATATGAAAGGGGTCTGCGAGGAAGACCTGTCTTGGAAACGGTTCGAGAAGTACTTCTGGAAGAAGTATTTGTCGGAAAGGTATTTCGACGAGAAGGCTAAAGAGTTCTATGAACTTAAACTGGGACAACTTACTATGGAGGATTATGTCAACAAATTCCTTGACTTACTGAGATATGTACCCTACATCAAAGCAGAGAAGGCGAAGGCACAACGCTTCATCAGTGGGATACCCAAGGAATACCGAAACAGAATTGAGTTTGACGAGCCAAGGACCCTAGAAGACACTATACGAAAGGCAACATATTGTCATGAACAATATGGGCATCGGGCAGAGTCTCGTGGAGACTAGAAACAAAAGAATGGTTCAAAATTTCAGAAGAAAGGGGGCAAACCCTCGGGATTTAAAAACTACAAGAAGAACCACAGAATGAACTTTCCAACCCGGAGTGTACTCCAGCAGAAATTTCGGTCGACGAACGGAAATAAAACTTCTGGACCTATACCAGTGAAGACTGATAACCCAAAGAGAAAACCTTTGGAATGTTGGGATTGCATAGGAGATCATCTCCAGAGAGACTGTCCACTCCGACGACAGAACAGTCGGAAAATTTATAACATGCTGGAAGCTACCACGGTCAATGACGTGGCAAGGAGCGTGCCACATATCTATGCAGCCTTGGATAATAACCAAGCTGACCACCAAACTTCAATGGTGGAAATAGAAGGTATGGTTTTCAACCATCTGGTGTCTGTTTTGATCAACCCTGGTTCAAATTTGAGTTATATATCCCCTAGAGCTGTTGATAAGTGTAAACTACAGCCACAGAAGCAAACTAAACCATGGTTGGTACAGTTAGCCACTGGTACCAAAAGAAAGGTGGTAGAGGCCATACCAGCCTGCCAGATAATATTGGGTAAATTCCCCACCCAAGCAACCCTTAATGTATTACCCCTGGGATCGTACGATCTATTGATTGGTATGGACTGGCTGGCCGCCCATAAAGCCAAATTGGATTGTTACTATAAAACCTTAGAGTTTGTGAACGAAGAAGGAAAAAGGATAACCCTTCAAGGGATCCGAAAACCGGTCTTGGTGAGACAAATATCAACACTACAAATGAGAAAGTATTGCCGAAAGGGATGTCCCCTATATGCAATACAGGTGTTGAAAACAACCGAAGGTGCAGACCCAAGCCCTGATGATCACCCTATCCTAAGAGAATACCGAGATGTGTTTCCAGAGGAGATACCGGGTCTACCTCCGAGAAGAGACATTGACTTCTCAATAGGACTTGCACCAGGAGCGGTGTCGGTGTCTAGAACACCCTACCGGATGAGCACACCTGAGTTAGTAGAACTCAAGTTGCAATTGAAAGAGATGATGGATAAGGGTTATATTCGAACCAGCGTGTCCCCATGGGGAGCACCGGTCCTGTTTGTGAAAAAGAAAGATGGCACCCTTAGACTGTGTATAGCCTACAGACAACTTAATAAAGTAACCATAAAGAACAAATACCCCTTGCCCAGGATCAATGATCTATTCGATCAGTTGGGAGGTGCGTCTGTTTTCTCAAAGATTGACTTGAGGTCTGGATACCATCAAGTCCGAATCAAGGGTGAAGACATCCATAAGACCGCTTTCTAGACACGGTATTGTCATTATGAGTTTGTGGTAGTACCATTTGGGTTAACCAACGCCCCTGCCACTTTTATGTGCTTAATGAACAACGTACTCAGTGAATTTCTGGATAAATTTGTACTAGTTTTATTGATGATATTTTAATTTACTCTAAGAGTAGAGAAGAACATGAAGAGCATCTTAGACTTGTGCTGCAAGTGCTAAGAGAGCATCAGCTCTATGCTAAATTCAACAAGTGTGACTTCTTTCAGAAGCAAATACACTACTTGGGCCATGTTCTGTCCAAGGACGGGGTAGCAGTAGATCCTGACAAGATCAGGTCTATCATGGAATGGCCTACCCCAAAGGATGTCTCAGACATTAGATCCTTTATGGGATTGGCGGGATACTATAGAAGATTCATAAAAGATTTTTCCAAGATTGGTTGTCCAATCACTGCCCTCCAGAAGCAGGGAACAAAATTTCTGTGGACACAGCAATGTGAAGAAAGATTTCAAACCTTGAAACATCTACTAACCCATGCACCTGTGTTGAAAATCGTTGACCCAGAAGCTGACTTTCTTGTGTGCACAGATGCCTGTAAAGAAGGGCTCGGAGGAGTCCTTATGCAGGAAGGAAAGGTGATCTACTATGAATCCTGAAAATTGAATGAACATGAGGTCAACTATGTGACTCATGATCTAGAATTGGCTGCCATAGTGCATGCCTTAAAAATGTGGAGGCATTACCTCCTGGGAAGGAAATTTGTGCTTATGACAGATCACTGTGGATTACGATATTTGTTTGATCAACCCAAGCTCAATGCTAGACAAGCTAGAAATTTGTGCTTATGACAGATCACTGTGGATTACGATATTTGTTTGAATTTGAAATCAAACATATTAAAGGGAAGGAGAATAGGGTGGCTGATGCCCTTAGCAGAAGCATGAGAACAATTCACTTGGCAGCAGTGAGTACCTGTGAGACAAATGTCAAGAACAGAGTCAAAGAGGCACAAGAAACAGATTCCTTCGCCCGAAATGTGACCCTGTACCTACCGCCAGAACCCGCTGGAGCAAAATATGAAGGCTATCAGACGACCGAAGGAGGCATGCTCACTTACAGAGATAGACTGTACATCCCCAATTGTGACGACTTGAAGAGGTTCATCATGGATGAATTACACAAAAGACCCTACACTGGTCACCCAGGATACTAGAAAATGATTACTGCCACCCGGAAGAAATTTTATTGGCCGGGATTGAAGAAGGACATAGTCAAATATTTGGCCCAATGCATAGAATGCCAACAGGTTAAAATAGAACATAGACATCCAGCAAGACTACTACACACTTTACCCATTCCAGAATGAAAATGGGAAACCATTTCCATGGATTTCATCACTGGATTGCCAACCTCAACCAAACAAAATGACGCCATTATGGTAGTGGTGGATAAACTGAGCAAGTCTGCTCATTTCATCCCCGTCAAATCGACCTGCAGAGCGATAGATATCGCACAGGTATTCATGAAAGAGGTATTTCGACTACACAGCATGCCGAGAGAGATAGTATCTGACCGAGACACAAAATTCACTTCCAGATTCTGGAAATCACTGATGGCGGGTTTGGAGACCAAGTTGTTGTTTAGCACCGCCTATCACCCTCAAACCGATGGACAGACAGAAAGAGTAAATCAGATATTAGAAGATATGTTAAGGAAGAATGTGATGCATCAACCTAGGAAATGGGAAGACTACATGCCATTGGTAGAATTTGCCTACAACAACGGCTACCGAGCATCCTTAAAGATGAGTCCCTTCGAGGTCCTCTATGGTAGACAGTGTAATACTCCATTCAGCTGGAGAAATCCTGTGAATAGGATTTCTTTTGGACCAGACATGTTGAAAGAAATGGAACAGCAAGTGACTCAGATAAAACAAAATATGAGGGTTGCTCAGAACCGACAGAAATGTTATGCTGATCAAAAGAGAGCTCCAAGAGAGTTCCAAACAGGAGATTATGTATTGTGGACCCTTTGAGGTTCTAGACAGAGTGGGACCTGTAGCCTATCGGCTAGCACTTCCTCCCACAGTAAAAGCACATAATGTTTTCCATGTTTCATTATTGAAGAAATATGTACATGATGCTAATCATATAATTGACTGGTCCGTGATCCAGGTGGAACCGGAGGGAGAATTTCTACCAGAACCCCAATGCATATTGGACAGAAAGGAAACCCGGCTCTGGAACAGAACCATTGCATAGGTCAAGGTGCAGTGGAAACATTTTGGCCCAGATGAGGCTACATGGGAGATGGAAGATGTCGTGAAACTGGCATATCCGATTTTGTTTACTTCTGTACATGCAATTCATGTTAGTAGATAAGAACATCGAAGACGATGTTCCTTTTAAGGGGGAGGGAATTGTAACACCCTGTTTCCCCCAGATTGTAAATATAACTGGACTGGACAAGGACTATGGAAAACTCATAAGTATGAATGTGTGATGTAAATGGACCTGCAGGAAGAGGTCAATGAATGTGAATAATATTTTGAATTTATTGCAGGACTGCCGAGAGGGGATGTGCAGAAAAGAGACCACGATGGCGGTGGAAGGATCCTGAAAAGGTGGCGTTAACTTCCACCCTGAATGAATACCGTATTTGGACTCCACTAGCCCGGAGAACCAAAAGCGGCTCGCTGGCCCCCAAATTTAATGTCTCACAGACTGGTAGGTGGGCGGCTTGATGAGGGATGGGATGGTGAACCGCCCATCCGTAGAACCGTCAGGCCTGATCGGCGCGAGGGTAATCGTGCCACACGCAACCTCGCGAGAGGATAAGGCGTATGGCAGAAGGGATGGAGAGGGGCAGACACGAGGGGAACTCTGGGAATTTTTACGCAAAGTGAGTGATAACAGAGAGGGAGGATTGCAACCTTCGCTCCTGGTCACTGGCAGACAGAGAGACGCAGTCTCAGAGCATCGTGGCCTCAGCTCGGGGGTGGCTAGTGGTAAATCCGCTGGGAGTCGCTACGCCTACGGTTGGGTGGAGACGAGCACCCCTCTCAGTAGTCGCACTCACGTCGGGTGTTATTTCTGATAAGTGTTTTATATACATTGCATCTTGAAATTCATAGACTGGTATATGCATACATATGTTCATAGAACTGTCAAATTATGAATGATTTCTGTGTAATAATGGTTGTGCAGTGTTTAATGAGAATGAATAGATATATGCTCATAACAGAGGGAACCACGCATGATGTGCGTGGATGAAGCAATTGTATTTATGCCTAGATTGAATTAAGTTAGGCTTCCAGCCCGTTCTCGGGAAGTTGTTTCCCTTCACCCATCTTCCGGAAGGCTCCGGAATAGATCTCTTGTAGAGATTTCCTCCTTGGAAAGGTTTACCCAGAACTTGGAATATGAACTTGAAGGTGCAAGTCTTAATAACCCTGTATGAGGGGGAAACGATCCTCTTAAGAACCCAAGATGGCAGCTTAGGGAAGGAATATCGAATCTATGGATGAGAGTACGTCGGGAATCCACAGTTTCCCCACGACCGTTAGATTAGCAGGAGAAGGTAGGGTGTTAAAGGCTTTACCACCTGATTTTCCTGTGTCTTCACGGGTAATGAAGAGTCTAGGGCCGTAGATCCCCATGTCCCATGAGAACATACGAACCGCTGATTTCTCCATCCACAAAGTTGTGGAAGAGTGCATAAAGTGGTCTGGGCCGTTAGATTTGGGATAGATACCCGACAGCCGTCGGATCTGGAGAAGTCACGCGGGAGTTAACCCCGTGAATAGGAGGAGGAGTCCCTGAAGAGTCATCGGTATATCAGAGTCATCGGGGTTTGAAGGTCAAGAGAATCGAGACCTTGTAGGTCATGAAATCTCGAGAAAGGATCCTAGCCATTGATCTCGGCATGACACGCGTCAGACATCAGGACAAGAGTCGGGATTTAACCCATCGGGGACTCCAGGAGTGAAGAGATCATTGCATCAGGATTCGCGATCCACGAAATCCCGATAAGCTCAGAACTGTCCATCAGCAGGGACACGTGTTGGAAGATCCGAGGAAGTCGTGAATCGGAGAATCGGGGTTCCCGGAGGCAAGAACCTCTTGCAGGTTGGAATCGCGATTCGCGATATCCTGATGGGAGCTTTGAACCGTCCATCGGCGAGTACGCGTGGCAAGAGATCCCGAAGAGTCGGAGTTTGGACATCAGAGTTTCCGGAAGCAAGAAACTCTTGCAACTTGAAGTCGCGATCCGCGATATCCCGAAGGGAGATCCGTGTGGGCCACAGTGGGAGATAGTGGGGGACAGGTGTTACCATATCGGGGTTCGGGATTTGGAGAGTTCCGTGAACTAGTACAACGGGAATCGCGATATCCCAATACGCGATTTCCCGATTTGTCACAGGAGTGTGGGTCACGGTGGAGGACAGGTGTCGTGCGCATTTTTCGTATCGGCATATCGGGGAATCGGGGTTTGCGAGAGCAAGGTAATCTTGTCGCTTGGAATCGCGATACGTGATTTCCCGACATGATCTGATCCGTTCATTGCGGAGGACGTGTGTCAGTAGATCCAGAAGGGTCGGGGTTCAGAGCATCGGGGATTTCGAGGGTAGAAACCCTCGTAAATTGAAATAGCGATGCGTGAAATCCCGATAGGAGAGTTGTGTGGACCCCAGGTGGAACTAGCGGAGGACAGGTGTCAGAGCTCTGGGAAGAGTCAGGAATCAGCAAATCGGAGTTCCTGAGAACAAGGAACTCGAGACATTTCAAGTCCCGAACTCCGGAGAAAATCGGGACCGTTCATTTAGAGGACACATAGTAGAGATCTGCGCTGTCGGAGAAAATCCCGACCAAGAGTTAACCCATCGGCGTTTGGAGTTCATCGGGATATCGGGGATCCCGGTGACAAGTGAATTGTGCACCTCGGATTCGCGATCCGCGAAACCCCGATTAGTGGGGAACAACTGTCATCTTGACGGAGAATCAGTGTTCGAGAGATCGGGAAAACTATGGGTAAGTGTTTTACGACCTTGGAAACCTCGTAGCCCCGACGAGAGGTAGGCCTATGGACCCGGACTCAGTGGTCACATTGGCCAGGGATTAGCCTAGAAGGCTAGAGCACATCGGGGATCGGTGATTCAAGTTGCTGGAACATTGTGGGTGTCAAAACCCTGATAGAAGAAACCCCGATAGAAGCATATGACGGTGGTCATAGGAACGCAGGTCACGTGGACCAGCAATTCGCTAGAAGGGGCTGGCGGAAAAAGGAACATAAGACCCCAGTTATGTGTAGAGATTCGGGTAGGTAAATAGAAGACCTGTGAATTGGGGGTTCTCATTGTTGAGAAAACAACAAAAAATTTGGATTAGAGGTAGTGGGTGTGTTACAGGTGCGAATGGATTTTTCAGTACTACAGGTTGTTAGGGAGTTCCCAAAAACTGATGAATATCATCCATTTTGGGACACTGGTGAGTGAGATGGTATTTATCCTAGATATTGCAGGGAAAATTCAACTTCCTATTCCCCTTTTGACCTCCCTCCACAACATTTTGGGTTTGACCAGTCCCTTTTTCAACATTAGAAATTTTATTTTTATTCCTTTTATTTTTACCTCCATGTTGCTAAGAGTTCTTCGATTGTGTGGACTATACTGAATGAACCTCAGAGATATGAACATGGGACACAACACTTTGGGTTGTTGGCACAATAGTAGGTGGATTCATAAAGATGGATATTTGAATCAACTTTCCACTTAACTGGCCAACTAAAACATCAGAAACAAAACCAACCACACCATCGACATGTGGTCCTGAGTTGGGTCTAATGGGATCTGTTGATGGCCCTGGAGCATGAGGGATTATATCATATAATGTCCCAAACTGAGAATATATTAGATTTAAATGTTGGGCACGTATAATTACATGTTCTTCAGTAATTTCCCCTGACATAGCAATGTCTTTGGAAATGGGTGGTAGTAATGACTTAACAAACCAATCTGCTATTAGTTGGTCCATAATTTTGGCTCTGATGAGCCTACACCACCATCTCCATTCATGAATATGATTTGAGATATGCATGGCAGTATTTTTCTGTAATGATTTCAAAATATCATTTCCAATCTCATTCCAATTGATAGTTGGAAATGTGTAAAAAATGACATAGCCAAGGATGCAAAATCACTATACGAAGCACCAAGTATCTCAATGTACCATTTGGTGGCACTTCAGTCAAGGCATGTTAGAAAAGTCTCAAATATATATTATCGCCCACCAATGAGTTTGAAGAACACCAAAGGTGATAAGTCATGATGTGTGTGGAAGGGTCTTCTCTAGGTTTACCATCAAATTTTTGGATAACATATGGCAACCTAGTGGGAATTTCTAGCCACAAAGGGTGGTAATTTATGGGGTCATTCGTCAACCTATATAGATTTGGAATATTAAAAGTTTCCAGGAAAGGTAACTTTTGTGTTGGTGAATGGGTTTTGATAGAATGAAGACATAGCTTGCGATCCAGATGAACCTGCTGCACACCCCACCCACCCCCCCACCCCCCCCCTCCCCACACATTACTGCCCCCATAGACATTAGTGACCCTAGAGACATGACTTCCCCAAGGGACATAAGGGCCCCCAGAAATATCACCACCCTAGTGCTAGTAAAAACACTAGAGGCGGGACCAGACAAGAGATTGACAATCCAACCAAATGGAAAACCAACATTCTATTTGTCAATTCATCTATAGGAATGCGAGAAATAGGTGGAAACCCACTTCTAGGAATAAAACCATGTTTTTTTACCCCACTAAAAAAAAAAAACCATATGTGGGCACTGATGTGGACACATTGGGAAAACTAATGCTAGATAAACTTGTGGAAGAAAATGATGTGATCGGTGGCATTTCCCATATGGAATAACTGGATGTCATGGGCATATGTGTGGGAGAATATATCCCACTAATATATGGTAAGGAATAAGGCATTGTAACTCCTCCCATCATACTAGGCAATATGGGGATAGGTCCTCCCATGTTGGATGACTCACTGAATCCTGACATTTCCTGAGGATTGTTGAAAAAGGAAAAATCTGAATGAGTATAGGATTGAAGGGACCAATCAAAGGAGGGTTAAATTTTGGTGGAGGAATTTCATCTACCACTTCAAGCTCTACTTGTTCAAACTCCTCTAAATATGATGTATGCAATTTGAAGGCTTCTGTGTCAATGTCGTCTGGTGTAGACAACCACTATCACCTCAGGCAGTTCTTCCTCTTCCGAATGAATTCCTTGTTGTCGACAAAATCAGTGAAGAGGTTGGTCATACATGGTGTAAAGTGTGTGTTATCCAAAGAACAACAAAATCCTATGGCCAAGTAGACACAAACAACCATGAAACACATGTTAGTAAATCTAAAGCAACAATAGGAAAACCAATTATAGGTCAAAGGGTCCCTTTGAAAACCAAAAATATTGGGGGATGTTAATTCCTCAATCTTGGATAGTGGAGGTATGAGAGATAGTTATGGTAACCCACACGTAAAAACACTTATTGGTGAAAGTACCCTCGTGAAGATTAGCACCCTCCAAGGGAACTGAAATAGGGATTCGACGTCTACCTCAAGTACCACAAGTACTTACCATTCACATTCACCTGTGTGATGCCCTAGCAATGGTCACTATGGTTACCACTCCACAATTGACGACTAGAAAAAATAATCGTGGGTTGAGAGCACATGTATAGGTAGGGAAACAAAGCCCAAAATTTTAGAGAGAAGTGATGCCACTTCACTCCAAAACCCCTGTACACGTAGTAGTCCAATAGATACTGGAAAAAGTGAAGAGGGGATATCACTCCACTTGTCCTAGTGCAACCTTGTGCTTGACACTTGTGTTAGAGGTGTTTTCTCTACAAGTACTCCTTGTTACTAATGGATTTTCCAGCTCATTAATCAATTCCTAGTTTTGGTTTTAATGGCCTTGGAGAGTTCACTCTCCAATCTTACACCAAGGCCCTAATCCCTAAGCTAATGTTGGTCCGCTAAAAAAAAAGAGTCTGTTTGATTTTAAATTAAGTGCTTTAATTTTTATGGTCGTTGGTTACTCAAAAGGTTACGAAATGGACCAAATGGTGTTTACAATTATTTTCAATCCAAAGAAAGGCAAAGAATGAACATGCAAAAGATGCACTTATATTTCCTTCATGAAGACTATCTAAGGGAAAGAGAAGAGATTTCATTTTTCACAACTTGAAACAAGACAACAACCACTCAATTCCAAAAGAGCTACCAAAACACTTCAAAAAAATTTCAGATCTCAAACACGCAAATTCCTTTTTGATTTCACTTGAGATGCACGTGAACTAAGCAATACACTACACACTTCAAATCAGATGGTGGTTTTGGAAAGGTCACTATTTGCAAGCCAAGAGAAATGTAGATCACCCAAGGATGGTCGATGCTCAAGAGAAATGATTGTGCAATGCAAGCTTATTTTAATTTCACTTATGAAACAAATAGAAATAATGATGCAAATCACAATCAAATCTGGAACAAAATGCACTATAATTATGCCAAGGTCACTACTCACAAGGGAAAATTGAGGCAAATTTTCCCAAATAGTGAACACTATGCGAGGTTTCTAATTTCAATTAAATAAACAAATGAAAGAAAAAGCACATGCCCATAAACAGTTAGGTGAGTTATAGATCACCTACAACCTCCCCAAGCTAGGACTTAGTCAAATCTAAGGTAAAACTAAGGATTTTTTTCAAAAATTCCCCTACAGGACTTCATCGTAGATTGTCTTTGTGTAGCATGTGACCAGAGGTTCTGGTCATGTGTTGCATATTGGAAAGACACGATTGGCCATGTTTGTTAACTAAACATATGAAACCAGGGGGGAAGGTGAGAAAAACTCGGAATTTTG
This sequence comes from Picea engelmannii, assembly GCA_009831015.1. Taxonomy (NCBI): domain Eukaryota; kingdom Viridiplantae; phylum Streptophyta; class Pinopsida; order Pinales; family Pinaceae; genus Picea; species Picea engelmannii. The sequence goes on from ML790228.1 coordinate 469,646, forward strand.
AACCCATATCTAAGAGATTTTAAGTTTTCAAGTACACAAAAATAGACAACACACAGTCTAGAGTCTACAAAATCTTACAAATTTGGAAAACACAATCAAATGAACTCTTAAAAACTAAGGAAGAAAACTAAGTTCTTCCCTAGTCAAGTCACCAATTCTGTTGTAGAGTAACTTACTTACAGATAGTATATCGTCTCACTAACCAAATTGTAATCAGTGGAAAATAGTAGGATAGAACACAATGGGTTTACCCTAGATCTGCAATATACACACTCAAATTATGTTAAAATAAGAGAATAAAAGAAAATATCATACTTTATTCTGAAGGTCATCCTATCATTATCCTTGGTGTTGGAGCTCCTATATCCAGCTTCTAGATCCCTTTACAATTTGTACGTGCACAAAAGACAACAAACACACCCTTCTCAAGTATATTGGGCGTATAGAAAAAATTGTATACAAACAAATATAATCTAGATACTCAAGGTAAACTAGATCTACCATTTATTGAATATAAAATGAGCAAACATGTGCAATACAAGTATTGAAGGGGGAAATAACCATAGATCTATATTATTAATAATGGAAACGTACAAGAAGTCAATACCTTAAGACATCGTTGTTATACCCCCAACTTTGAGCTCCTTCGGTCTCCTCCTTAGCCTCTCTCTCTTAGTGGAAAAATAAGATAATGCTTCATATCACAGCAAGGGTAGGATGGCCTACCTCACCTAGGAAGATCCTCCTTAAAGTGTTGATGCCCAACACTCCACTCACTCAACATGGATGGAAGATTATCTTTGATTGCTCTCCAACAACATAAGGCTATAACTCTATTAGATTAGGCCCTTAAATGCCCCAATGCATCCTCTCCTTATAGGAAAATGGAGAAGGCTAAGAGATAGGTTCTAGGCCTGGAACTTGGTGAAAAGAGGTCATGCACAAGTTCCATCTCTCATAGTGCATCATGGTGAACCCATCCTTGTTGATCTCTTCGGAACTCTCCGAATATAGAAGGTTATAAGGGTGGCTACGAGTTCAGTTAAGGAAACTAGTGACTGACTGTGAGTTTTCTATGTGCAAGCAACGACTGACCACTCTTTTCCCTAGGAAAAGCGTAATCGGGCTCGAAAAGTCTCAAAAAGTATGTTTTTGGAGCATATAACATATGATCTTGATAATATCTCATTGGTAGGTCCTCTCTAAGGCCTAGGATGAAAAAACCTAACAAGAAAAAAAACACTGTGAAATAGGAATTTCTAGACTTTGGATGAGAGATAGATAAGTTGTAGGTGAGCATAGAGGTTGTGAAAGTTAGTAAGCCTTCACCCACTGGTTATTGATGCTTATTTACTACTTGAGAACCAAGCTTTAGTCTACTTGATTATTCCCAAAATGAAGTCAGTAAATTATACTCTTTTGGCCTACACTAAAGAGCACTGGAAGTCAAGATCCCTTAGGCACAACTTAGGCATAACTGAGCAAAGAAAGGGAAAACCTTCTTTATGTTATGCCATGCATTGCAAGAGAATGCCATGGTTGATTCATGGTTGGATGAGGTGCATAGAGTGTTATTTAATGAGAATATTGGTTAAGTCATGAGAGAAATCAAGTTGGATTGAGCAAGGTTTTAGCATATAGCTTAATTCCATGTTGGCCTAATAACCTAGCTTAGAGATGCCATCTACATCAAATGCTTGTGGTTAGGTATATGCAACTAGTTTCTTGGCAACCACCTACATAAGCATGTACACATCAAGGCGGCAAGGCCTCTTCCTTTATGACAACACCTTTGTTCCTTTCAACATTTTGAGTGATGGTTTGGACATTTTGAATGATAATCAAGAGACTCGAGACCCACATAATTTAATATTTATTAAAGAAGATTGGATTGATGTGCCTTTCTGCTCCATCACCACACTGCTAACTATGGATTTTTAAGTGGATACACTCATAAAGTCCACATATGACAACAATACCCCTTCAATTTATGGGACTTGGACACTCCCTTTCCCCTTTTATATTGTGTGTAGGGATATCAATGGGGGTCGTTAGAAATTGACAACTAGGAGAAAGTCTTACATGGTCCTACTATACTAACACATGGAATGACATGCAAATAAAGTTAAGTTGAGTTCCACCAAGCGAAGACAATTACTTGAAAGAGCGTTCATTTAAAAGCATTCCAATTGCCCTTTCATTTTGTCCTTTAACACGTGCAGCCAAGGCGCATGAGTAGTCCTTCGGGTCAACGTCTTTACACAAGAAGAAACCACGTGGAAGGCCAAGTGGATTCATAATTATGATTTGATATTCTTGTTTATAAAGTGTGCGTTGCACGACTCTTACGTGGCAATTTTAACCTGTATCTTCACAACATATAGAAATGGATTTTATATATTTTAATATTACTAGAGTTGATTGTTGCGCTCCCACCCTCATGCTTTGTCACGGCTACCTAAAACAAGGGCGCGTAATCGATAAAAGTTAGGTAGAGTATAAAAATGTAAATTAGTCTTATATTTTTTTGGGATATATATTTTTAAATATTGTGAGTAATTGTTAAATTTGTAGATTTAAGTGATTATTTTTGTATAATCTTAATGTTTCTTGGATTTTTTTAGCATGTTGAATTCATTTTTATATTCATATATAAATTTTAAACAATAACAAAAAAAATAATTATGTACAAATTTATTCCATATAATATGTAATATTTAATTATAAAGTTATTTATTTTTAAACAATTTTTCTCAAATTTCATTAATTTTTTAAATTATTAATAACTTTGATAACATGTAAATATAATGTGATGTTGACATGAATTTTACAAATGAAAGAGGGGAGTTAATCAATTGTTCATAGAGACATTTTAGTTTATATTATATGTTTATCATTTACATTCAGATAATCAAGTTGTGTTTTATAACTCATCATGAAATACAATGATAATGTTGTTGCCTTTTAATTCTTTTTAGACTTCTTTGTCTGTAGGATCTAAAAAGGAGAGTTTGATTGAAAAATCTTAAAAAACTAAATTCTAAATTTATTTATTTAGGTATTGATTTTGATGTAAATTTAGGTTTGCAATAAAATCTTTAAACTTAGTTTGATTATTTTGTTTAAGATTTTATGAACCAAATTGTGATTATATATATCAATATAATTATATTCAT
>ML790228.1:492838-546104 GCA_009831015.1 Picea engelmannii
GTTGCTGATAGAAAAAGCACTTCCGGATGTTGTTTCAGTTTGGTATCAGCCATGATCTCGTGGCAGAGTAGGAAGCAATCCAGTATTTCTCTCAGCACAGCAGAAGAAGAGTACATTTCCGCATGTTCTGCTAGCTGCGAAGCTATATGGCTTCGGAAGTTGCTGACTGGCCTATTTGACTTGGAGATGAGAGCAACCGTGATTCTATGTGACAACCAAAGCTGCATAAAGATGACAAAGAATCTTGTATTCCACGACAGGTCGAAGCACATAGAGATCCACTATCATTTCATCCGCGACATGGTACAGAGAGGAGCCTTGAAGCTCCAGTACATTAGCACGGATGAACAGGTTGCTGATGTGTTGACCAAACCTCTATCTCATGTAAAAGTTTGAACACTTTCGAGATAAGCTTGGTATAGTCTGAAAGGACCCTCCCTGAAAGGGGGAGTATATGTGTATTCCTTGCTTCTGACCTCACTGTTAGACGTAAAGCAAGATGAGTCATTGCTTCTGACCTCGTTGTTAGACGTAAAGCAAGACACTGTGTGTATTCCTTGCTTCTGACCTCTCTATTAGACGTAAAGCAAGATGAGTCATTGCTTCTGACCTCGCTGTTAGACGTAAAGCAAGACGTTGTGTGTATTCCTTGCTTCTGAGCTCGCTGTTAGACGTAAAGCAAGATGAGTCATTGCTTTTGACCTCGCTGTTAGACGTAAAGCAAGACGTTGTGTGTATTCCTTGCTTCTGACCTCGTTGCTAGACGTAAAGTAAGATGAGTCATTGCTTCTGACCTCGCTGTTAGACGTAACGGAAGACGTTGTGTGTATTCCTTGCTTCTGACCTAGTTGTTAGACGTAAAGCAAGACGTTGTGTGTATTCCTTGCTTCTGACCTAGTTGTTAGACGTAAAGCAAGATGATTCCTTGCTTCTGACCTCATTGTTAGACGTAAAGAAAGATGATGATGTGTTCCTTTCTTCTGACCCAGTTGTTAGACATAAAGCAAGATGATTCCTTTCTTCTGACCCAGTTGTTAGACGTAAAGCAAGATGATGTATACCTTGCTTCTGACCTAGTTGTTAGACATAAAGCAAGATGTGACTGACACTAAGCTACCAGCTTAACAACTGTGACATTAAGCTAGTGTAGTACTGTGATGTGCCAGCCTAGTGTTGTCATGAGGTATCATTTTTACTGATACATATTGATGCAGATGATGATGGCATTCTTTTGAGAATGACGATGTTGCTGATCAAGAAAACTTTCAATGACTCGTAAATATGCTAGCCAATGTTCCAAGATGATATTGATGATACTGTCCTCCTGATGCCACTGATGATGCAGACCTCTCTTGCCTGATGCTGTTGAAGAATACCCTTCTTGTTAAGGGGGAGTGTTGAAATAATGTAACTGCAAAGAGTATTCTTATTATTATTGATATATTATTTATAGGATTAATCCCCATTGTGGATTAATCATGTCGGTAATTGTATTAGGACCAAATCCCCTTTTGCAGATTGGTCAACAGACAATTATAATAGGCAAAATAAGAAGTCGGCCCCAACAGTTAATAAGAAGACCCAGAAATATAATAAAGGTGGGTTTACCCACCCAAATTAAGAAGTCGGCCCTACCAGTGAAGAGACACTTCACACATGCCAGAACTTGTATAAACAAAGGAGGCTAGCGCCTCATTTTAACACAACACACTTGCTCATTTTCTAAGAGGCAAGCTGCAACTTACCAGTTGGAGAGAGGGAGAAGAGTGGCGCATATTTTGGAGAGGACTATCTATATTGGTTTGAGTTATCTCTTGACATTGTATTGGCAATTTATGATAAGGAAGCTTTTGCTAGGTTTTCTTCCCCTATAGGGTTTCCCAGGATAAATGTTGTGTCTCTTGTGAATGTGTATTTCTCAGTGATCTTGTTCATATGTTGCTCTTATCTATTGAAATGCAAAGAACTATAATAATGGCATAAAACATTAACAAAGATATCAATGAAGGATGTACATCCACGAAGCTAGGGATATTCGAAGCATCATACTCAAGGAATCCCATAGAGCACTTTATATGCAGACATGAAGAAGATTTTCTTCTTTGTAGGCATGAAAAGTGATATAGTCCATTTCGTTGCCAAGTGCCTAGAGTGTCAACAAGTGAAAGCTGACCACCGCCACCCGACAGGTCTCCTACAACCGCAGGATGTCCCTATGTCCAAATGGGAAGTCATTTCTATGGATTTTGTTGAGGGATTTCCGCTCACATCACATAGACACATTGCCATTCTTGTGATAGTTGATAAGTTGACCAAGAGTGCTCATTTTATTCTAGTTAGAGACACTTACGATGTCACTGATGTGGCATGTGTGTTTGTAAGTGAGGTCATTTGTTTGCATGGGTTACCCAAGAAGATCATTTCATATAAGGACTCCAGATTCACTTCTAGGTTTTGGACAAGTTTGCAGTCAGAGTTGGGGACTCAGTTGAACTTAAGCACAACTTATCATCCTGAAATAGACGGGAAAACTGAGAGAGTAAATCAGGTTATGGAAGACATGCTTAGGATGTATGTTATGGACAATCAAACCCATTGAGAAAAGTACCTACCTTTGGTAGAGTTCGCCTACAATAACAGTTTTAATAGCTCCATTGGAATGCCACCCTATGAAGCTCTGTATGGAAGGCCATGCAGAACACCGTTGAGTTGGGAAAGGTTAAAATATCGAGTGACAGTTGGGCCAGAATTGATTCAAGAGATGGAGGAACAGGTGATTCAGATTAAGCAGAGACTAAAGGAAGCACATGATAGATAGAAAAGTTATGTTGATGCACATAGGACTGATCAAATTTATAAAGTGGGAGATCAAGTTTTCATTCGTATCATGCCTAATAAGAGTACCATTTGGTTCGGGAAGGGGACAAAGTTTTCGCCTTGATTTATAGGACCATTCAAAATCCAAGAGAGAATTGGACCCGTTGCTTATCATCTCGTACTGCCACCCCACTTGCATAAAACTCATAATGTTTTTCATGTATCTGTTCTACGTCATTATGTTGTTGATGAATCTCATAAATTGAGTTGGAAGGAATTGCAGGTATCTGACGCGGGAACCCTCACGGTAGAACCGTTACACATATTGGACCGTAGGGTCTGACTACTCAGGAACAGTCTAGTAGACCATGTAAGGTCCAGTGGGACAAGTATAGCCCAGGATCTTCTACTTGGGAGGATGCCGAGACCTTACGACGAGATCATCCCTCACTTTTTTTACCACCTCGAGAATATGTTTCTCGAAGGTTGGGTGTATGTAATGCCACCTTTTGGTTTACACAACTAGAATTACCTAAGGCCTAATCACCTTTATTTTCTATTCACTGTGAAACTATTAATGATACACTTGAACTTTTAAGAGGTATGCAATCTATTATGTGAATCTCAATTCTATGAATGTTTAACGTTATTTGGATGATGATGGATATTATGCAATCTATTATGTGAATGACAAATTCTATGAATGTTTAACGTTATTTGAATGATGATGGATATTATGAAAACTATTATGTGAATGAAAAATTCTATGAATGTTTAACGTTATTTGAATGATGATGGATATTATGCAATCTATTATGAGAATGTCAATTCTATGAATGATTAACATTATTTGAATTATGGGGATATTATGCAATCTATTTCTAACTTGAAAAATTTGACATTTAAAGTTGTTGGTACGTGGATACCGAATTGAGATTATGGTTGAATGCATTTACATGATGATAATTCATATATATGTATGAGTTTGTATTATAGACTAATCTGTAGGTCAATGGGTTATGAAATAGCCAAAGGATAATGATAATAAAAGTTAATGTCGTGAATACCGACCGAGAAACAATATGGTATGAATTTTTGTATGTAAAATTATGTTGGTTCGAATGCTTTGCTATGATATATGGACCAGTGCAGGTTTTCAGGTGGTGAGACTACCTAAAACTGAATATACGATGACAAAATTCCCAACAACATAGTGCCACTGTATGTTCCATGGTAGGGTGTGGACCCTAGTCCTATTAGGAGGGGTGGGGGCATTTCCCACTGTGTATCCTCTGAAACCTGGAGTCATGGGAGGATGGTTTTAGCTCGTGCTCCCCTAGACATGTGATGATGATTGTCAGTTTCCTGCTGGGGAAGCTTGGTTAAGAGAGTTGACACTTCTGCTTACGAGTTCTATTTGGAGTTAGGTCAATATAGTTGACGCTCCAAGATAGTCGAGCAAAGGATAGGGATAGGTCAATAATAATAGTAGAATTTATTGTCTTCCCCCTTTTTGAAAAGAAAATATGTATATATGTATATTTATAATTGCTTAACTAAACTACAATTATCGAAATGAACGTTGTTGTGCTAATTATTATAATTGAGGGATTTTGCGAACATTTTAATTGGTTTACTATCTTTTATGAAATGAGTGGTCTTGTTGATTGGATTGGACGCATACAAGAATTACTATAGGTGTGATAACTATTGTCATTAGTAGATGCGCGAGTCTTGTATGTGCTAGCTACACATGCATTCCTTGCACATGTACACTAGTATGTATAAGTGTTTTTTTTGTTTACTGATGATGTTGTTTATTTGATGTGGATGTATGAACCATGTGTCATTTCTCTTGTATTGTAAATTACTCTAACTTCGAGATGAAGTTTCTTGAAGGGTGGGTGTATGTAACAACCCTAGTTAATTGTTTAATTATCATGATTGATAAATATTAATTTAATTAATTATTAAAATAAATTTATGGAGTCTTTCTTATAACATTATTAAAATTGGTAGTTGAAATAATTAATGGGAGGGATAAGGTGGTTGAGAAATTAATGGGGGATAAGGTGGTTGGAGAAATGGAATGAGGGAGTAGGATTCGAGGGGGGGGGATAAGGGAGAGGGGAGAGAACTTGGGGAGGAGATCTTTGGTTTTTGGAAGGTAAGAAAAATTGGGGGAGGAAGGAGGAGGAGCAAAGGCTGAAGGAAGGAGTTTTAGTGAACAGTTTGGCTTGAGGACTCTCACAGGGACACAATTGTTGCTGGGAATTTTCGGCTCGAGGGCCAGGAAACCGTAAGGATTCCTGGAGCTAGGGAGCCGAAGAGGCTGTTCCTAGTTGGCTGGGAGGTTAATACTCAGTTTGGGAAGGATCAACATCATCAACCAGGAAATGGCTAAATCAACTAAGCTTCAGGTTGAGCTTTGGGTTGAGGTAAATACCTTATGCATTTTCTGTTATCATTATATTGTTGTTAATTATTATATTGTTAATTATTATGTTGTTGTTAGTATGTTGTTGTTGCTATGCTAGTACGATGTTGTTGCTATGTTGTTAATTATTATGCTATTAGTATGTTGTTGCTGCTATGTTAGTATGTTGTTGCTGCTAAACTGTCAATTATTACGCTAGTAAAAGAATATCCAGAAAAGAGATTCTAAACTAAATAGCAGTAATTAAAGAAGTAGATTAGAAAGTATTTATGTATTTATTTATTTTTATGAAGTTCTATTGTTCCATTTGATTAGCTTATATTACAACATAAATTATAAGTTTATTTACAATGTTAACACATTATTTTATTTTGTTTTGTTTTTAAAATCAATATAATATATATTAATTTTTAAATAAATTTGAATTTTATATAAAGACAAAGATTTATTATTTTTACTATAAAATAAAACAACACTAAATATAAGTAAGTGGGTTAATTTGAGCCATTGAATGCTTTATGCATTTACAAGAGGTTTCATAATCAAATTTTCATATTGCTAGTCTTTGTCATGCGACTCACTCAATGTTCTTATCAAATCAGATATTATAATTAAGATTAACAAATTTTAAAAAACATGTTATAAAATAATATATTTAAAAAAAACCCTATTTAACTATTTATATTCATTATATATTAAAAATAATTCTATAACATTAGATACATTATATTTTAATGTGATATTACACATTCATTATATTTGAAAATGTATAGTCAAAAGCATCGTGAAAATATTTCAACTTGGTGCTAAAAAAAATGTAGTCAATTACATCAAGAAAAGCCTTTTCCTTTATCTTTATGACATCACTTTGGCCATTTTGTGGTGTTCAATGGTCTTTATCACAAGACTTAGAGACCCATAATAATTCACTTTTTTAAGTCTTCATGGTTTTATGACATCACTTTGGCCATTTTGTGGTGTTCAATGGTCTTTATCACAAGACTTAGAGACCCACAATAATTCACTTTTTAAAGTCTTCATGGTTGGCCATGAGGAGAGATTGGATTGATTGACTATTCTACTTCCCAAAACACAACTAGCAATGGATACCCTCATAAAGCCCACATTGGAGAACAATATTTGGCATGACATGCCTTTAATATGTTGGACTTGTCCACTCCTTTTCACCTTTGGAAAAGGGAATATCGCCAATATTACTTTACCTGTAGAGAAATGAGTGAGGGTTGTTAGAAAGTGAAAAGGATTGACCATGCTTAGTCTTCCAATTACCACAAAGTCTTCCATGGTCCTACCAACACATAAATGAAATTAAAAGGAGATCCTTAAAGTGAAGCTAATAAAGTGAAAGAGGGTCCTTATCTTTTAAGAAAATATATATTTTAAAAGTCTTTTTCATTTTTTTTAAATGAAATTAAAAGTAGATTCTTAAAGTGAAGCTAATAAAGTGAAAGAGGGTCCTTATCTTTTAAGAAAAGATATATTTTAAAAGTCTTTTTCATTTATTTTTTTGAAAGGCAGTTACCTTTCACTTTGTCCCTATTGCAAGTGGGGCCCGGCTCACAGACTACTACTTCTAGTGAACGTCTTTAGCCACAAATAAACCACGTGGCAAACAAGGTCTATGTCCACAAAGTGACAGATTCGTAATTACTATTTGAGATTCTTGTTGTTTATTGGTATACTAGACGTCAACACTTGGGCTTTTAAGCTCAGTCAACGGCCACGTCATAGATACGTAAGCAAATGAATTGAATTCCCGTTACATGACGCTGCCTAAATCATTTAACACTGCCTAATCTTAACATGGCGATCATTAACTAACTTGTGGCAGAGCATGAATTGCTGTCTATGTCCCATATAAGTTGTTGGATTTTTGGCAATTTCGATTTGAGTGATTATACAACACTTTATTTAGGAAGAGCAATAACCAGTTTGTTGTGCAGCATTAAATGCTGTGATGGTATATACATTGTCGGATAACTTTGATAATAATAATAATCTATTTTTAAGGTCATGGTCAAGCCACATCAAATTGGTGTATGAGATCCCCTTGTTTGTGGGACAAGGGACCCCCTCCGTTCAGCTTTCACTGGTAAAGTCTACTGAGGTATACATACACTACCCCCCTCTGGATTTGAACTTGTGACCTCTTAAGACACATGTTCTTAACCATTAGGCCCACTCAAAATATATTTGATGATGTATATACCACCTACTGCAGCATTGAACGCTGCACAACATGCTGGTCAATAATTAATGTTTTGTGGTAAGGTGGTTATTGATCGCCCTTTTAATAATGTTTTTTACAAAGTTTGCATACATTAAAGTATGTAGAATAATTAAAAGAAGTAAAAATATATTATAAGTATAGAAAATTACAAAACTTAAAAGGGTCTAGTGGATAATAGCATAACTAGATCTCATTGGAAACCTTTCAAACCATTAATGGTGTCACATTTGTACTAGAGAAATACCAAGCATCATGGCTTAATAGAAGGTTAACAAACATGCTTAAGAAGGACCTAGAGAGTAATGAGGTTGATCAAGCACAAATAAGTAGGAATGATAGACAAATAGAATAGTATTAGCTCAAAAGAGCTTGAGTTGATAGATCAAAGCTAAGAGGATGAAACTAGAGACCTAATTATTGTCAATGAGGATTAGTAGCCCTCTTTCGTGCTCTTCTTACCCTCATTTTTTTGACATCTATCGAACTAAAAGAATTTCCCCCCATTAGAGGGGGTTCTATTGGGACTATTTGGAAAGATGGATCCTTTTCAAAGTCTTATGAATCATAAATCACATGGTCTCTTCATTCCCTTGAATATATTTTTAGTTGCATCTATTTGCATTGAGGGGCATACAACTAAAAACTTGTCCACATTCCCAACCTCCATAGGGGGAATAGGCATCTCAATTGGTTCAATTGACTTGCAAGAAGTGGTATCCTACTCTTGTGATGTTCTTTTGGACACTAGTTGGGCGTTCACAAGAAGTTGATGGATGAAATTGTGGCAATGTGGTGCACAAGAACACACACACATAGGAACGTGTAATGTGTTCTTAGAAACACACACCCACTCCTAATCCTATAGCCTCAGTGCTCCCCGAACCTGATCCAGATTATTTTGGGGAACGATATGAAGGAGGAAATATAACATAGATATAACAAAGAAATACACAGAGATATGGCAAGGAACACATTAATACATTAAAGCTCAGATTCTATTACTAACTGTTTGAAATACAAAAGACTGTAAAATGCAAAAACACACAAGCTAGCTAGAATGGTGGTAGCTTATCTCTGAGAAGAGATGTGTCAGCTATGCTCATTCATAAGAAGTTGATTACAATGAGGCTTCAAAGGCCTTTCTAACATAAAGAATAAATGAGAAAACCCTAAACATCCCAAAACCTAACCCTAGGAGATGAAGCACCAAAAGTCACGTGGGCCCCGATGGGGAAAGTTGGTACATCAACTTCCCGAGGTCGTAACTTTTGCATACGATCTCTGTTTTAGGCACACGATAGCTCATTGGAAAGAAATATTCAAGGACTACACATGTTTCCATCACACTCTAGCTAAATCCTATGCTGTGATTGTGTCGTGGCGATCATTAACTAACTTGTGGCAGAGCATGAATTGTTGTATGTGTCCCATATAAATGGTTGGATTTTTGGCAATTCAGATCCGAGTGCTTATACATGACTTTATTTAGGATGAGCAATAACCAACCTGTTGCGCAACATTAAATATTGTGGTGGTATATACAATGTTGGATAACCTTGATATATACAGTGGGATATATATGATGATGTATATACCACCTACTGCAACATTGAATGTTGCACAACAGGCTGGTTATTGTTCGCCCTCCACTCAGTAATTAATGTTTTGTGGTAAGGTGGTTACTAATCGCCCTTTTAATAATGTTTTTTACAAAGTTTGCATAGATTAAAGTATGTAGAATGATTTTAAAAAGTACAAATATATTATAAATATAGTAAATTACAAAACTTAAAAAGAGTCTAGTGGATAATAGCATAACTAGATCTCCTAGGAAACCTTTCAAACCATTAATTGTGTCACATTTGTAGTAGAGACATATAAAGCATAATGGTTGAATAGAAGGTTAACAAACATGCTTAAGAAGGACCTAGAGAGCAATGAGGTTGATCAAGCACAAACAAATAGGAACGATAGACAAATAGAAAAGTATTAGCTCAAAAGAACTTGAGCTGATAGATCAAATCTAAGAGGATGAAACTAGAGGCCTAATTATCATCAATGAGGATTAGTAGCCCTCTTTCTTACTCCTTTTAGCCTTCCTTTTTTTGACATCTATCCAACCAAAGGAATTTCCCCCCATTTGAGGGGGTTCCATTGGGACTATTTGGAAAGATGGATCCTTTTCAAAGTCTGATGAATCATAAATCACATGGTCTCTTCATTCCCTTGAATAGATTTTTAGTTGCATCTATTTGCATTGAGTGGAATACAACTAAAAACTTGTCCACATTCCCAACCTCCATAGGGGGAATAGACATCTCAATTGGTTCAATTGACTCGCAATAAGTGGTATCCTACTCTTGTGATGTTCTTTTGGACACTAGTTGGGCGTTCACAAGAAGTTGATGGATGAAATTGTGGCAATGTGGTGCACAAGAACACACACACATAGGAACATGTAATGCGTTCTTAGAAACACACACCCACTCCTAATCCTATAGCCTCAGTGCTCCCCGAACCTGATCCTGATTATTTTGGGGAACGATATGAAGGAGGAAATATAACATAGATATAACAAAGAAATACACAGAGATATGGCAAGGAACACATTAATACAGTAAATCTCAGATTCTATTACTAACTGTCCGAAATACAAAAGATTGTAAAATGCAAAAACACACAAGCTAGCTAGAATGGTGGTAGCTTATCTCTGAGAAGAGATGTGTCGGCTATGCTCATTCATAAGAAGCTTATTACAATGAGGCTTCAAAGGCATTTTTAACATAAAGCATAAATGAGAAAACCCTAAACATCCCAAAACCTAACCCTAGGAGATGAAGCACCAAAATTCATGTGGGCCCCGATGGGGAAAGTTGGTACATCAACTTCCCAAGGTCGTAACTTTTGCATACGATCTTTGTTTTAGGCACACGATAGCTCATTGGAAAGAACTATTTGAGGACTACACATGTTTCTGTCACACTCTAGCTATAGCTTATATTGTGACTGTGTCGTGCCCAAAAAATGTTGTTTAATGCCTCAAAACGACCCCAGAAGTTTAGGACCAGAAAACTGTAGAAAAACTGCCAAAATGGAAATTGGTCTTTGATCCAGTGGAAGAGGTGGGTGGACACCAATATCCACCTGGATCATTCCTCCCCCCTTAGGAAGTAATGGTATCCATTTCATCAAGTGCCTGCATTAGATGACGAAACTTCTATTGAATCTGACTCCTGGTGAGCCACTTTCCCTGATGAAGAAATTGTCTTACTTTGATGAACCGATGGAGTTTGATAGTTTGTTGATGAGTGTCCTTTGTCTTGGTGCCCATGATCCGATCAATTGTCACCTATTCAATGCAGGAAGGATTGAGTTTTGTAGCAGCCAATTGTTCGACCGCATATGAAGTGTCCAGGAGAGGTGGAAAATATGGTCGGAGTAGTTCCACATTAAATACCAGGTGCAAACCAAGGAAAGGAGGAATAATTAATTTAAAAACATTCTCACCCACAACCTTGGTGATGGTGTAAGGACCATATTAGAGTGGGCACAAATTCTGATGGGGTCCTGTGAGGCACTCTTTCTGCAAATGCAACTAGACCTTATCTCCCACCTGAAATTTGTGTGGTACCCGATGTTGATCGTGGCGCTGATTGTACTTGGAATTGGCTTTCTGCACAATATCATGAAATTTTTGTTGGATGTGTTGTATGCGTTCAACAAATTTGTCTTCTCGATCAACCTCGGTCTGAGCATGGGAGGACTCTTCTCGTGCGACTGCAATGGGAAGAGCTACATCAATGGGGGCCAATGGTTGGAACCCCAAGCACACCTAAAAATTGTTGTGGCCAATAGAGTTGTAGAGGGATATGTTGTAGCTATATTGAACATAAGGAAGGATTTCATCACATGTGCATGGATGATTGGAATTATACATCCTCATGATATGAACAATCATCATGTTGACTACCTCTGTTTTTCCATCAATCTGTGGGTGGAAGGCAGTCGATTTGGTCAACTTGGTGTCCATCATCGACCATAAGCTGGACCAAAATGTACTCAGGAACAGACTGTCTCGATCGAAGATAATAGTTTGTGGAAGCCCAAAATGAACCCAAACATGTGTGAAGAAGAGCTTGGTGGTGGCCTCGACTGTGATGCTCTTCTTGTAAGGTGCCAAAATTCCCATCTCAGAGAATCGATCAACAACCACGGAGACACAGTCATTCCCATGCTTGGTTGAAGGCAGACCATACATGTAGTCCATGGAGATGGAATCCTAAGGCCTATCCGAATTAGGAAGAGGGGTGTATAGCCCCTATTTCTTGATGTCGGGCTTGGAAATGGTACACGAAGTGCAGGATATGATGTACTTGCGAACATCTTGTCAAATCTTCGACTATTAAAAATGATTTTGCAATACTGCCACTGTATTTTCTACACAAAAATGTCTCACTTCTTGACTGTATTGAGATTCCCAGATCAACTTGGCACTCTCTCTTGAAGGAACACAAAGATGTCTCAGATGGCATAACAATCCATCCTAGAGGTGAAATTTGGGAACTGTATTTCCTGCGCTCAATGTTTGATAGGCAGTAGTGAAGTCAGAGTCATTATTGTATAATTGTGACCATCCAGATGTCTCATGTCCACAAGAATTAAGAACTATGGTTAGCGCTGCCACCGGGGGATGACTGAGGCAATATGTGACATGGTTGGTGCTACCCTTCTTGTACTTGATATTCAAGTGGAATTGTTGTAGGTACATGGACCACTTTTGATGGAGGTCATTCTGTAACTTTCTTTGTGTTTGCATGAATTGTAGAGGTCTGTGATCAGTGTGGATGATCGTTTCCTTCCCCAAAATGTAATGATTCCATTGTTGACATGCCTGCATAATGGAGTACATATTTTTTTCGTAGGTGGGGTATCTGCGAACAACATCATATAGAGTTTCACTGTGATAGACTATCATATGCCCATGCTGAGTGAGGACTGCACCGATAGCATAATCTGAAGCATATGTCTCAATCTCAAATGGCTTTTGCAAGTTCGATAGAATGAGGACTGGTGCTGAGAAGAGGTAGAATTTCAAATCCTCGAATGATTTTTGTTGGGGACATGACCACACAAACTTATCCTTCGCACCACCCCTGGTCACTTGGCTTAGGGCCCAAGTGATATGAGAGAACCCCAACACAAAATGTCGATAGAAGTTGGCAAGGCTCAAGAAGTTGCAGAGCTCGATCATTGTCTTTGGGGCCGACTAATCGTGTATGACTTGGATCTTGGATGGATCCGCATGTACACCCTGTTGATCCATGATGTTTCCCAAATATTGGAATATCTACATGTCGAAGGAACAATTCTCCAAATTGGCATATAACTTGTGATGTCGCAGGGTGCCCAATACCTATTGAATATGCTCCAAATGTTCCTCCCAAGTTTTTTTGAAGATGAGGATGTCATCCAAATATACAATCACAAAGGAGTTTGTGAATGGTCATAATATATCATCCATCATCCACATGAATGTAGCTGGGGCATTAGTCAAGCCAAAAGGCATGACCAACCACTCAAAGAGGCCTTCTTTAGACTCAAATGTTGTCTTCCACACATCCGTTTTCTCAATCGACACATGATGGTAGTCTAAATTCAAATCAATCTTACTGAAAAACTTGGCTCCATTGAGTTGATCGAGAAGATTATCAATTCGGGGAATTGGGTATTGGTTCTTGATTGTGATCTTGTTCAAGACTCTGTAATCAATACAAAGTCCCCATGCCCCATCCTTCTTCTATACCAGAACAATTGGGCTCCTGCAAGGTGAGGAGCTTGGTCTGATGTGGCCTTTCAGAATTAGCTCTTGGATATGACGTTTGATTTCTTCATTCTCCATAAAATAATGCATGTATACAGGGCCGTTAGGAAGAGGAGCACCGAGTGTCATATCAATGGAGTGATTTACTTGACAGTGCATAGGCACCCTAATAGGCGAGGCAAATGTCTCTTTGTACTCCTCTACTATTTCATCCACCTATTGTTGTTGGGCAGAGAGACCCCATGTAGAGGTTTTGGCGGTTGTAGTGACCTTTTGTTCACATTTTGATCGAACCATACAAAGGAAAAATCTCTTGGTCCGAGAGACCACCTTTCTGCACTACTTTGTGGAGATCAGAGAGGCCATAGTATTTGGGAATTCTTATGGTACTTTGTAGAGTTGATCTCCCAAAGTAATAATGGCACTACAAGGCCTAGATTCATAAAAAACATGACGCTTATACATATATGGTTGTCCTAGCAAAACATCACAAACTCCAAGGGGGGAAACATCACACAATACCTCATCTTTGAAGGGTTCGATGTCGTAGTGTAGATGACATTGTTGGTTGACGCAGATGTCCCGTCCCTGGTTGAGCCAACCAATGGTGTATGGTTGAGGATGCAATGTCATTTTTAGGTTCAACCTCTTGAAAACCTCTATTGAGATCATGTTATTCTAGCTACCACTGTCAACAATGAAATGGAGTGGGGTTCCCTTCACCCACTTCTATGAGTGGAAAAGGTGTTCCCATTCTTCATGCTCCTCTGGTTCCTTTGGCTGGAATTTTGTGGTAGCGATGGTGACACTAGGTTCTGCATCAATGATTTGTATTCCCTTTTTTGGTTCTGAATCAGAGTCTGATTCAACATCTGACCCTAGGTCTTTGGTATCAACCAACAAAGACTGTTTGGAGTGACATTAATCAGTATTGTGCCAAGGGATTTTGTGTAACTTGCACCATTTTTGGAACTCGCACCATTTGTGGAACTCACACCATTTTCCAGTGTCCTTCTTCGACATTCCATTACCCTTCTTTGCTAGTGGCTTGGGGTGGTTATCGTGGAGTTGACAATCCTTGATTTTTCCTTTGGCCTGGGATTTAGGGCCACCCTTACCATACTTTGGTTGTTTCGTATTTTCAGACCCAAACTCCCACTTGTTCTACTGCTTGAACTTCTGCTCGATTTTGATAGCATATCAGTAAGCGACTGCCAATGACGAGATGTCCAGAAACTCCATTTCGGTTTGGATGTACCTGTGGAGAGCCCCATGGTATTTTAGGGCTAGATGTATCTTAGAGTCTTTGATACCCATCTTGGTGCGCAAGGTATGGAAAGTATTGGTGAACTATGACACTGTTTTTCCCCTCTCTTGGTGCAGTGTGGTCCATATCATGCATTGGTCATGATAACTTCCAACAAGGTGATATTGTTTCTTAAGGGCATCAACAAAAGCTGCCCAAGTGGGTCTTGGCCCAAAAATTACAGA
The DNA here is from genome assembly GCA_009831015.1 of Picea engelmannii. Taxonomy (NCBI): domain Eukaryota; kingdom Viridiplantae; phylum Streptophyta; class Pinopsida; order Pinales; family Pinaceae; genus Picea; species Picea engelmannii. The sequence goes on from ML790228.1 coordinate 507,656, forward strand.
CTCATCCTCGACATGTTGCTCACAGTAAGTCTCCCACCAATCTATGACATGGGGAAGGGCCTTAAGGAGCGTGAAGGTGATCTTTTCACTGTTGGAAAAATTGTGGACAGAGAAATAACCCTCTAGAAGATTTAACCATTTTTCCAAAGTGTCGACATCTATCTGGCCTTCAAATAAAGGAATATCAAAGTGAACTTGTACCAAGAAGGGCATCACACCTCCAAAGTGGTTGTTGGTTGAAGGTGCCTCCGTTGTTGTCGACAACCGTTGAAGGATATGGGAGAAATTATCCATCATCTAATTCCTCTGTCATGTGAGGGCTTCCTCGAGCAACAATTTGAAAGGATGTCTTGTCCCGTCGTCCCTCTTTTCTTCCACCATGGAAGGTTTCTTGGGTGTGAGAGAGCGGTTTTCCTCAAGAGAAACAAGTTCAAGACCCAACTCTCTATACCTTGACCTCATCGAGGGACATGCACTAAGAACGACAAGCAGAAGACCACTCTGATACCACTGATCCAGATTATTTTGGGGAGCAATACGAAGGCAAAAATATAACAGAGATATAAAAAAGAAATGATCTTGGATCATTCTCCAACTTCTCCATTGCCATTAACATATCCGAAACCTGCATAACAAGGTTCTTCCTCAAACTATATGGGATTGCTCATTCATTCTCCATTGATGCCAATGCCCTTTCTATCAAATTCCATCTTGGTTAGCAACTTAGAGTCAATTCCCCGAGTATGCTTCTTAAATTCAACAAAAGAAGCATCTACACCTTGATGGGAAGAACATGTTGAATTACTTACAATGCATACCTTAGTCATGGTTTGAGAATCTATGGTAGAGGATGGTATCCTTTGCACAATAGACTCTTCTTTCTCCTCCACTTCTTCACCATTCTGGAACTTTTCCAAAGTCTCTTCCTTGGCTTGCAACTCAAGTTGTAACCCTTGGATAATTCCCATGAGGAATTATCCATAGAACAATACTCTATCTGGAAATTATTGCTTCTCATCCTTAGAGTATTGCAATATTATTTTCAATTCAGAGTTTTCCTCCCGATATTGTTGATTTATTTCTTCAATCTCTTGAAGCCTTTCTCTCTTCATAGCTTTTCCCATGGTTGTCCTTTCGCAACCAAGAAACCTACACTTCCAAACTGCAAATAGAACCAATGTTAGAATCTAACATAAAACGTAAGGTTTTTAACACCCTTTGAACAACATGCTATGATACCAACTTGATTCGAAATTGGTGCTTAAAAACTACTAATTTGGATTCATTTAAACAACTTCTCAATTCCCCATAATTGTATAAAGAAAATTAACTTACCAAATTAAAAATTCACATTAAAAAACTATAAACAAGCACTGAAAAATAAATACAATACTCAACCAATTGATAATGGAGTTCATCTTTGTGGGATACATCTCTGGGTCCACTTCAATCCATGAACTTGATTTATTGATTTTCCTTCAAAGAGGGATTCTCCTTTACAAAGGAATAATGAATTCTCAAGCAAGCCTACAACTTGTTGTCTCTCCTTTACAAAGGGCTAATGAATTCTCAAGTAAGCCTATAAATTGTTGTCTCTCCTTTACAAATGGATAATGAATTCTCAATCAAGCCTACAACTTGATATATCTCCTTTACAAATGGATAATGAATTCGCCAAATTTTTCACTCTCCAAAAAGCGTTTAAATGGTTCTTCATTTGAGAACCACCTCAAGATATTAAGGAAATAATATCTCTCAAGATCCCATAAATTGGGATCTGGTCACCATTCAAAGGATTGGTTTGAGAAAATATCTCAATCATGCCATGAAGATCTCAACATTCCATGAAGATATCAAATTTCCCTTGAGACTAGGAAACTTCAATGCTACATAGCTTTTGCATCAATGCTACATAGTTCTCACATTTGTATTTTTTTCCTAAAATAAAAACGAAAATACATGGGCACCTAAGCTCAACATTTAATCATTTCATTTATATTTTTCACCTTTTTTTCCCAAACATCAATAAGTAATATCTTGTGCATATGAAGTGCATTTGAAAACGTTCAAATTGTGTCGGAAATCTCTCTATGAGCTCTTCGTTGTGCGGACAACTTTGGTTGAAACTGGAGCCAACTTGAATGTGAATATCCTCCTAGATCAAATAATATATATATATATATATATATATATATATATATAGCAGTTCTATTGCCTTTAGGACTCCATGGGAATGCATTCACCATGTCCATTGCTTCTTTTACCGTGTCCATCCTCTCGCCTTTCCACTTGCTATCAATAAATTTGAACATTCAAGCAATTGATCTATAAATCCACGAACAAATTCAAGCTTTACACCCATTCCATATGCCACTCTTGCTAGAGAGTCCAGGCCAACCTTGGGCCCTGATACCAGTTGTTAGGAAAAAGAAAATCTCATGAGAGAAATAATAAATGAGCAACAACAAAAAACATAAAAATCATGCACACATCATTGACACATGATTTAACCTGGAAAACCATTACGGGAAAAACCAATCAAATGTATCTTTGTTCTCTTGACCAAATCTGGCCAATCCGACCAAGTGAGCCTTCATTGCTCACCTCCGAGCACAATTACAATGGAGTATCCGAAGCCTATTTAAATGCTTGATTACATGCAATCCACGGGCACAATACCACGAGATGCCAAAACCATGGGTCTAAAAACCACCAATGTTGATTTAACTCATTGACTCTTTTACTGAGTCAAGTTTATCCCAACACTTAAGACTAATAGGTAATCTTCACTATCATGGAAAATAAAAATAAAGAATCCTTTAGAGTGAAGATTTACCTCATAGTTGGTAGTCCAAGTGAAGTGAATCCATTCATAAAGCTTTGTTGGAGATGGCCATATTAAATCAACATATCATAGCTTGTGAGTTATTGTTGGACAGTAGGTCAAAGACCAGTGGGTCCACCAATCTAGTAGGATTGGAATATACTCTAATTTCTCCACAATGTAGGCATTGGGTGAAAATTTAGGAGCATCATATGAAAAGGGATTATTTTTACTCCATATTTGAAGAACGAGGCTTTGAAGATGAAGGCACACCATTTTCCACTACTCATCCACATAGTTTCAATACTAAAGAAAGATTTGAATCCTTACAAATGCCATAATTAGAAAGGAATCAATGATCAACTAGTTCCTTGCCAATGAAGAGTAGAGATTGTTGATCTCCAAGGATTTTGGCCTTGAGCTCCAATTTTTTCTTTAAATCATTAATGGACTTGAATGATTTTATTTGCATGGTGATTTTCTTCCCTGCTAGAGAGCTTACCATGATTTGATATCTCTCTTGTAGGCCTAGGGTGTGGGCAAAGGTTTGGCCAAGATTCTCAACAATTTCATCAAATAGTTTGCAGACAAGCCATGACTTGGTATTCCTTCTCATAGGGTAACGTGGGTTGTTAGGTGATACGTCAAAATGAACATTGATTGGATCCCCAATTAATTGATCTTCTAATTTCACTTTTGTAATATTTAGAGACTTAAATCCCATCAATTTGGAATCCCCATATTGAATGGAACATTCATAAGAAAGAGAAAAGAGAAAAAGGATCTAGGTCCCTCAATAAGTGTCTACTTCTCTCATCAAATTGATGGTTTCCTAGGGGAAAACAACATGTTGTTGCACAACTTCCATATTTCAAAGGATTAATACTCACATAGGGAATTTGTGTTCCCACACTTAATTAAAGGAAGCTACATCGTCTAGTGGAGTACATATCCAAAAGCTTCATGGCATGCAAGGTGATAGTGTTGAGTTTTTTTTTATCTTAGCGACAACGAGATACTAATTGTGCAGGGAAATGTAAGATCTGTGAGTGAGGAGAACTATTTTGATGGATTCATCTTTCAAGAGGCCATGGGAATTGCTCTTATGAACTTTGTAGGTTCCCACTATAGAAATTGTTATAGGGAGAATAAGACATTTGGACACCTGATATTCACTCTTGAAATCAAATGCAATCCCCAAAAATATAAGGAAGGTTGATTTTTTATTTTTTAAAATTTAGTGTTTCACACAAAGCTCATTAAACTCAACCAACTTGTAATCAAAATTTTTATGCTCACTGAGGTTTCACCTAGGCCATTAAGAGTTATTTAAGAGTATTTCTTTCTACTCGTGGAGAGCACCCACAATTAAAAATAAACAAAACCAGATTTTCATATGGAGATGAAGATTATTTTAGAATAAATACTGATATTAAGTAGAGGCACTGAAAAGAGATCATGTTAGGAATAGGATCAAAGAGCAATGAAAAAAATGAAGGTGAAAATAGAAAACAAAAGAACAAAATACAAAAGAGACATCGATATACTTGGTTCACCCGATATGGGCTACATCCACAAAGAAACAAATAGTCCTTCCTTTATTAATTCCATCTAGTGAAATGAAGGGATAACACCTACAACACATATGTTGCAACCTCCTCTTCACACTCTCACAATCTCCTCTCTTAGTTACAATGGTCTCTCTCCCATGCATAATTGTAATACAATGCACTCATAAAAAGAGGGTTGCCTTCTAGGGAAAAAAAAGAACCAACATAACATCTACCATTAGATATATGACCTAATGATCAACGATCCATATTACAAGGCATTTTCCAAAAATACCTCTTTGGGGGCATTTTACAAAAAGACCTCCTTTTACAATATTTTACAGGGCATTTTCCAAAAAGACCTCTTTGGGGGCACTGCCTCCAAACCCCCACGAAGGTGGACTCCAAAGGATTTTACCCACCCCCTTTGGATCCCATGACAACATTAGTGGTGGGTGGGGAGGGGGGGATACCCCCACACCCTTCTCGTTAGGAACTGGGATCCAAATGCAACTGAAACATGACCTCTGAATCGAGAAGATAATTAGGCTCCACAACCAACAAGTCAAGATGACATTGGAAAGAGATCAATATGGCATTTAAGGGACAATATCTATGAGGATAGTCAAAGGATAACGAGGAAGGAGGTGCACGAGAAACAATATTAGTGTGTATGAACATCCCAAAAGAGAACGAGCGTTATTTGATCAATAGTGAATTAATGACCAAGATTGAGTGATCCAAAATGGATAACATTGTTGATTTATTTCTTTATTGATGCTCTTGAATGAGGAAGGCATAATTTGGGACCTATAGAGGGGACTTTGGGTTACATCCTCAAAATTGCACTAACAGAGCATAACTAAAAATACTCTGGTTTGAGGTCTTAAAAGAAGAATTTATAGCGTCTCTTACCTTGAGGACGACTATCTTGGAGGTCCTCTTATCATTTTCCTCAAATGGAGGTCATATGTGATAGTTGTGCCCTTGGCAAGGTAACCATCCTATTATTCCTCATAGATTCATGTGGAAGCCACATCAACTCAAAAGTGATTCACCCATGGTGGAGTTAAAAACATATGGGAATTCACTAAAGATTTAGAAGAATTATGAGACTCTAAACCTTGACCATAAAAACCAATGAAGGGTGTTATAGCAGAGCAACTACGAAGAAAAGTAGAGAGATAGTAGAATAAGGAAGAGGACATTTTGTAAGGAACTGTACTAGACCATAATGTTTCATAGCTCCACAACAAGCTTAGTGATATTTGTAGTTTTCCGATACTCTTAATTGACTCTAAGAAGAAAATTGACTTTAAAAAAAATAAAATAATGCTTCATTTTGTTGGAGTTTTCCCACATTAAGTTTCCACAGTGTAAATTATAATTCGCTTTTTGCATTTCATAGTAGTAAAAGAGAATGAGTAAGTGTGCTTTTTTGCCAAATTCAAAGTGGAAGATCATGTACAGAATTGTTGAGAAAAGATCATGTGCAGACTTGTTTGGAAAGTAATCCAAAATAATCATGGAGTAAAATGGAATGGTTAAGAAGGAAACTCTGCCTTCCTCTTCATAGACCATAATACCGAAAGGGATATCTCATATGCTTGGAGTCTTATCGAGGTCACATGAACAACGCCCAATGAAATCGAAGTTGCAGCTGACGTCTCCAAGGACACACGACAACATTGTGTGGCATTTTGGAATTGAAAGGAGAGTCCCTGGAGTCCTCGTAAGAATCCCAGAATGTAATCAGAATGAGTCCTCGTAAGAATCTCAGAATGTAATCAGAAGGAGATGTAAAGTATAATATGGACGAGTAATAATCAGTTTGTTGTGTAGTATTCAATGCATACGACAATATTGTGTGGTATTTTGGAATTGAAAAGAGAGTTTTTTGAGCCTTCGTAAGAATCTCAGAATGTAATCAGAACGAGGTAAGAATCTCATAATATAATCAAAACGAGATGTACAATCCAATATCTACGAGTAATAATCAACTTGCTGTGAAGTATTCAATACTACAAAAAGTACAGAAGGTAAGATATATATAGTTGAATATATTTCAACATATATATCAAAGTGATCTAACTATATATACCAACCGTAGCAGCATTGAATACTAAACAGCAAACTAATTATTATTGTACTAGCCATACAATACCACTCACCCATGGAATTCTCCATTGGAGTTCGGGACTGTCAGGAAAGGACTGTGCCCACCGTCATATCCAATTGAGATCCATTGTAGTCACACTCCTTGGGTCAGTCTGGGGTGTCCTTCCTGTGACTGCGCCATTTTTGCATCTTACCAAGATCAACGATCCAAAATCGAATGAAGTTTTGGGATGCAGTTCCTCCCCTGTACTTTTAAAAATGTTGCTATCTAATTGGCATCAGAAAGGGAGGTTGCCCATTATTGGATCTGTCATACCTCTGACCACACGACCGTCAGATCTTCTCATGATCGATGGAAGGAACACTCTGTGAACGAATGCGAAGGTGCCAACAACCTGTAGCTTAAGACGACTCAATGCAGACGACAAGTTCACGTTGAGTCAATTGCACCGTTGTAATCTGATTGCCCCGAGATTTGTTGTTGTAATTTTTCATTTAAAAATAAATGCTTTTTTATAGGGGAATCTGTAACGAGGATTTACAATCATCCGTGTCACTACATCCACCTTACTGTCTGCATAACAACGTTTAAAGTTCAATTTCTCAACAAATATTTAGATGGTAAATTATGTTACAATATGAATATAACACTCAAATCACAAAGACTCTCTTTCAAGGTCTATGTAGATGATAGACATAGATCAATTTTTTCCAGCATTTTTTAGTTGTTTTTCTAGATCAACATCACCACCTCTAATTGACCAATAAGCTCTATATAGCCTTCAAATATAATAATATTTATAGATTTACAAATAGCATCAACTTGTTTATAAACTAGGAGTTTAATACAACAAATTTACTTGCATTCTTATTGTGGGAATATTATTAATAACATAAAAAAAAAAAATTGAAAACTCTAAAAAAAATGTATCAACATGTAAAGCTTTAATAATAAGGAATTATTCAGTCAATAAAATACCATGTAAAGCTTTAATAATAAGGAATTATTCAGTAAATAAAATACCAAAAAATCAGTATTATAATGTTTTTTTCAAAAAAATCTTATTTATTCATTTAATTAAAGAAAAAACATTTCAATTATTAAAAAGGTAAAAAGTCCTATTAAACCTTAATCATTAAACATAGTTCTTTTTATAACAATTATATCTAGTGTTTAAGATCCAACCAATTAAAAATAACTTGTCCAACACATTGTAAAATAAATCATACCATGGTTATATATATGATTTTTTTGAGCTCTATATTGAGTTTCTTGGTAAGATATATTCTCTTGCTAACAAGTATGTCTAGTGTTTAAGATCCAACCAATTAAAAATAACTTGTCCAACACATTGTAAAATAAATCATACCATGGTTATGCATATGATTTTTTTTAGCTTTATATTGAGTTTCTTGTTAAGATATATTATCTTGCTCCCATCTTGAATTTTGTATCAAATTAACATTAAACAATTTGTAGTCCTTTTCAACAAGACATGGAATAGTTTTGGAAATGCATGTTTCCAACATATCAAAATAATGATGTTTCTCATGTTGCTCCAATGTTATAGACTTATAAGTTTGTAGTTTCATTTCATTTTTTATTTCAGTAAAATTATACTGGATCATGTTGATCCAGATGGATGTCGGTGGCTTCCCACCTATTTCAACTGACTCATTTTGGCAGTTTTCCAGTCTGGTAGTTTTTCCCTAGTTTTCGGGTCCTTGACTTGTGGGGCCGTTTTGAGGCCCTAAACAACGTTTTTTAGGGTTCGCCACAGTTAGAATAAAATTTGATATATAACAACAAAATGTGTATTCCTCAGATAGACCTTTCCAACGAGCTATTGTGCGCCTAAAATAGAGATCATATGCAAAAGTTACGACCCCAAAAGTTGATGTACTAATTTACCCAAACGGGGCCCACATGAGTTTTGGCACTTCATCTCCTAGGGTTAGGTTTTTTGGATGTCTAGGGTTTTTGACATTCCTGTTTATTGTAAAAAGGCCTTCAAATCCTCATTGTAATCATCTTCTTGCGAATGACCACAACCGTCACATCTCTTCTTAGAGACAAACCACCTCCATTCTAGTAAGCTTGTTTCCACTGCATTTTACAGTTTCATCTTATTTCCTTATTGAATAGAAACCAGTTTTACTGTATATCTGTTATTCTGTGTTGAGCATCTTTTAATAATAATCTATATTCATTTCATTCTACAAATATATTTTGGATCACATGTGCTCTTAAAACTTGTGATTGGTATGGTGATTATATTCTACCCTCTTGGTTTTTCTTAATCTATTTTCTTCAACCCCTTAATAAAGATTAGAATTTTTGAATGAATATACAATTGTTGCATTTTACAAGTGGCTTGAAAAGTGGATATTTTTAACACTAGTCTTCTTTTATGGCCCATAAATTTAATCAATTTTTCACCACTCTTATAAAAAAAAATCCTTTACAAAGTGACTTAAGATTTGTTTATGCCTTTTCTAATTGATAAAGAAAATTAAAACATTTGATTAAAAATCCAATAGATAAAATTGAATGAACTATTTAATGTATTTAATGCATAGTAATACATGATACTTGATTTTTTTAGTTTTTATTAATTTTAATATATATAGAGAGATTGATTTCTCACTAAAGCTACTTTATCAAATAAAACCTTTCAACCAACCAAAATTTCAAACTTATTTAATATCTAAATTTTAAACATTTTTTTTTTTTTTAAGAAAAAACAAATAATTTTAATTATTCAAATCAAATTTATAAAACATTAAGTAACTATACAAATTTGTGTATATAATAATAATGAAGTAAATTCAATTTCACAATAGAGAAATAAATATTAAATTGAACAATCTTTCTTCTGGATCTTGGTTTGGCCAAGATTGCAGAGTTCTCATTCTATTAATTTGAAAGAAATTCTAGGTCGGAGTTTCTTGCCATGTCTGGGTTTGTTGACATAACCATTCTCTATTAGAAGACCTGATTCTACTAAGATCACCCATTTCAATCAGCTTTTGTCTGGAAGCAATTGTTGATGCATGATGATTTCTTCCAATTATGTGTTGGGGAGGGATCACATGGATACTTGTATTCCTTGAAAATCCTGGCAATCCAAATTCAATTCCTTCTGAGGATCTTAATTGCCAATCTGGTATCCAATTTTCTTTATAAACTTCCCATGGGGTATTGTCATCTAGACAATGAGTAGCTGGACCATTTCTATGATCATCCCAGGTATTTATGATTACCATACTTTTTGAGCAGTAGGCAATCTGAGCATGAGATTCTGAGATAAATGGTAATTCTATCCTTTTAGGAGGATGGCCTTCAATACTTGGTAGAGTGATAGAATATCCTGGTTCTCCTGTAGAATTTTTATAAGAACCATGCGGTTCTACTGCAGACATAAATGGTGTGCCGAGTATACAGTCTACTGGCAACTCAGTGATTAAATATTTCATTCCTAAGGCATATTCATCAAATAATAAAATACCTTTAGGAATCTCAAAATTCAAAGCAGTATTTACATTTCCTAGTCCAATAGCAGAGCAGTAACTAGGAAGCCAGTATTTTGCAGGAATCAAATCCTTATTTATTAGATTCATATCAGATCCATCGTCTAATAGTGCATTTAGCTTAAATACTTCAACATTTATTTCTAACTTGATCCTGACATAATACTTTTGAAATTTGATGGGCATAATTTTCATAGTTGTGAGCCCTTGCATATGGGCCGTTGTTTGCCCTTGGACTCTCATGGGGAGCATCCTCTAATGGGGGAGGAATAGAGTCCAATCTCTCTCTTATTTCTCTGATTTCTTGTCTAGCCCAAGAATCAATTTTGAAGCTGTATTCAGCTTCTTCCTCCATCTTCTTGATTTTTCCTTTTAATTCAGAAATCTCCTTTTTCAATACAAGTACTTCTTTAGCTAGATTAGTCACAGAGGTATTTTGCAGCTTTGCCTCTCTATTATACTTGATAAAGGTCTTTGTATTTCTTTCAAAAGAGGCATCGATGAACAAAGGTTCTCTTTTAGAAGATTCAACATTTTTGGCCCTTTGTTCAGTTTTAACAGTTTTTACAAAAGTATCAAGAAGTGAATTCTTCATATCACCTTCAGGAAGGGCCTTGATCTGGGCCAACATCTGTGCTTCTTGATATCCTGTATTGTGGAACATACAGACTTTTAATTTTCTCTTGATTTATGGTTCTGATTTAGAATCAGAACTGTCTGTACTACTTTTACAAGAACAAAAGTTTGGATTTCTGCAATTACAATCCTGATTGATTAATATTTCTTCTTCTGAGCTGTATTGAAACTCAGAAGTACTATCAGAGTTTGAACAACATCCTTCTTGGAGAAGATGGACGTCTTCTCTCTTGGGGAAGCGATGATAAGGACACTGATTTGTTTCATGATCATTGGCTCCACATCTATTACAATGCATTCTTAGAGCTAATTTCCTTTTCTCTTGAGCCTCTTTAGCCTTTTTTTTTGAAAGTTTTCCCTTAGATTTTCTAGAGGCTATATTTTCAGGGCAGTTATGAGCCATATGCCCTGGTTTCCCACATATCAAGCACTGAATTTGTTGTTTAGCCTGATAGGTATGAGTTTTCAATTTGATATCCCCAGGCTCATAATAATGGGTTCTAGGCCTATATCTATATCTGTATTTGGGTTTTCTTCCTTTTTCTTCCCTGACTTCCCTTTTCTTTTTCTTCTTTTTTCTAACAGGATCAGTGATGTATAGACCATATTTTTCACAAATAGATTTTTGGTCAGGGAGATAGGTCATCTTAGATACAGAGTTTTGGACTTTCATACTAGTACATAGTCCAATCAAGGCCTTAGTGATTAAAGAGTAAATTTCTCCCCATGTGTACACCTCGTAAGGAAGTTTAAGCACTTCTTGCATTTTCAGATATTCAACAAATTTACTTGGTATTGCTGCCAAGTATACCTGTTTCCAGAGGAGGTTTTGACTGTCTTGAACCTCAAATATTCTCTGTGTCCACTCTTTATGAAATTATTCATATTCGAACATCTTCCTGCATTTTATATTCATGAGAATTAGTTCATTTTTATCAACTAATTCGGATTCGGTTCCACACCAGTGCTTAAGAATTGTCGTGGTGAGAACACCAATCATGTTATTATGGGGAGATCCATCAGTATGATATACAATATCTCCCTGCTCATCTCTGAGGACTTCAGCCTCCATTTTGGCAATCATTATAGGGGAAGAAATGACTTCCCACCATTTGTTGAGGGTGCCTGTGAAGCACTGTATGATAGATTTACATGCCTCTATCTCTGTCTTTCCTTTCATACACATAATTTTATAAGAGACATACATTCTATCTATCATTTGTCTAATTTGTGCTACGGATAAATTGTCAATGTTCCATTCTTGGAACCAGTCTTCAACAAATGTCTGTGTTTCTGGCAATCTTCCTTCGCCTATCAAATCTGGGGATGATGGTCTGCTAGTATGGTGTGGAAGGTTTTTATAAGCAGGATTTTGGACAGTTACAAGGGAGTGATGATTTTTTGAAGAAGATTCTGGTTTTTCTTCTTCTGGGAAATGACGAGGGAATCTTTTGTGAATTACTGTCTCAGAAGGCTTATATACAGGAGACAGTATTGAGATGGAAGGATTTGGAAGGATGAACGGGTCAGGTATAAATTTCTGCCATTCTTTAGAAAGCTTAAGTTTCTCAGAATTTGACACGGTTGTATTGAAATCATTTGTGTCGGGATTTGTAAATAAATCCTAGTTTAACATCTTTTTGATCCATGTTTCATCAATAGACCTTTTCTGGCATCCTCTCATGATTGTATGGAATTTATGAATTTCATCAACAGTAGGTCTTTGTATGTCATTGGGTAAGGGATTTGAAAATATGCAGTCTGGAATGACCTAGTCACACTGTTCAATATATCCTAACCCATATCTAGGAGTACTAGGAGGTCTCATGCCTTTGTAGATTTCTTTGATTCTGGGATCTAGAGTTTCGATGGTAGGCATGTAGTGGATCATAAAATAGAATGTAGGTTCAGAAGTATACGCTATACAATCTATAGTTTTATTTACAGAATGAACACAGACTGAAGAATCCATAAATATAGTAGAAATTACTATAACTGCACAGGAAAGCAGGGCGTTTAGTCTTATGTTTTACCGAAAGAAGATTAGACAGGCTCCTAGTCGACTGCTCAGGCAGAAACTAGTAATTCAATCAGGAGGTCGCAGTAGTGGAAACTCTGCCTTTAAAGAGCTCGAGACTACTGATACAACCTTAGAAGTGTGTCGCAAGAGTGGAAACCCTGCCTTTAAAGGGCCCAAGACTCTTGATACGACACTGGATTCTTTCTACATACAGAAACTAAAAACAACTAAAAACAGAGCAAATAGATATTATCAGATCGAAGAGTCTGATATCATACCCGGGGCGAAATGAAGTGGTATGGCTCTAATACCATTTGTAAGATGATACTCTCGAACAGCTTGTCAGAGGCCTCCTCTGTCAGAGATATGAATCTTGACTATTGGACTCTTGTCTCATGCGTTGTCTCCTCTTGCCATCTGGTCTTCTGGTTTCTGCTACTCTCGACAGAACCAATATCGTTGGGTTAACCGCTTTACTCTGTCCGACTTATGAACCCCACCACTTGGACTCCACCAAGCTCTTGCGGCTTTATGTGAACCCTATATCCGGCTTTCAACGAATCTCTGCACCTACAACTGCCCTATAGCGACCTCCTTGCCTTCGCGGGACTTACTACCAGTGCTCGGCAGACGCTTTATACCAGACTACCAGTGAACCTTATCTCTAGATGAGTGAACTTCATCAGACAGTACCAAGGAACATCGAGTGCAAATATAGGCAAATAAGAAAAATCATAATGAGCGCATGTTACAGAGACAATGAGTAAAACATCAGAGTTGAATACATATATGTGGAAGAATTTTATATTAAAATCAGAGCATAATCGCCAGGGTATTACAATATTTGTGCAGGATACACAAAGTAAGAGCAGGATGCTCGTATTCGCTCATACAACTTAATTACAGACTCAAAGAAAGACATGAAGCTTCAGACAGAAGGGAATCTTAGAGACTCGGACTGACTAACTGACTTCAGAATTCCTCCTCCCTGAATGAACTCTCATCCTTCCTTTATACAAATTTTTGAAGGAAGAGTCATCATGAAGAAAGACTTTGAGAAGATGTTGGGTCCTATGTGTCGACCACTAGATCTTACTTTACAGATTTGGCGGTAGAGATCGTGCAAGATCCTCCAACCAAATCATGTACTTTATTTCAAATCGACCGAAAGTAGATAGAACAGTAAGTCTGACGGGGTTGTCATACAAGATTCCCCAATTAGAAGAAAGACAAACATGACATAAAGTAGAGTATCTTGGAAATGTGGGTCAAACCGCACCAAAAGTCAGAGAAGTGCTTCGAGTTTCCAAGATTCTCATTATTACAAAGGGACAATAATTACAAGGTGGAGGTTGATTCCGGTAACCCACTAAACCCGAATGGCACCACTGTCGGCCATTTAGACATGAATTCTCAGGATTACACTGTGGAGGTTGGTAACGTCAACCCACTGAAACTGACTGCCTCCAGCTGTCTGGCAGTAAGACAATAGTCATTCCATTGGATGATCATGGAAGTGACGGAATCTATAAGGGCCCCAGTGCTGAGTGTACACTTCTCTATATAGTTCTAGGTCTTCGTCACCATTTGTAAGTTGATACTCTCGAACAACTTGTCAGAGGCCTCATCTGTCCGAGATATGAAGCTTGACTATTGGACTCTTGTCTCATGCGTTATCTCCTCTTGCCATCTGGTCTTCTGGTTTCTGCTACTTTCGACATAACCAATATCGTCGGGTTAACCGCTTTACTCTGTCCGACTTATGAAACCCACCACTTGAACTCCACCAAGATCTTGCGGCCTTATGTGAACCCTATAGCCAGCTTTCAGCGAATCTCTGCAGCTACAACTGCCCTATAGCGGCCTCCTTGCCTTCGCGGGACTTACTACCAGTGCTCGACAGACGCTTTATACTAGACTACCAGTGAACCTTATCTTCGAATGAGTGAACTTCATTAGACAGTACCAAGGAACATCGAGTGAAAATACAGGAAAATAAGCAAAATCATAATGAGCGCATGTTACAGAGACAATGAGTAAAACTTCAGAATTGAACACATATATGCGGAAGACTTTTATATTAAAATCAGAGCATAAAACGCCAGGGTATTACAATTTTGTGAAGGATGCACAGAGCAAGAGAAAGATGCTCGTATTCACTCACACTCAACACTTAATTACAGACTTAAAGAGAGACGCGAAGCTTCAGACAGAAGGGAAGCTTATAGACTCGGACTGACTGACTGACTTCAGAATTCCTCCTCCCCGAATGAGCTCTCATCCTTTTCTTATACAAATTTTTGAAGGAAGATTCATCATGAAGAAAGACTTTGAGAAGATGTTGGGTCCTATGTGTCGACCACTAGATCTTACTTTATGGATTTGGCGGTAGAGATCATGCAAGATCCTCCGACCAAATCATATACTTTATTTCAAATCGACCGAAAGTAGATAGAACAGTAAGTCTGACGGGGTTGTCATACAATATTCCCCGATCAGAAGATAGACAAACATGACATAAAGTAGAGCATCTTGGAAATGTGGTTCAAACCGCACCAAAAGTCGGAGAAGTGCTCTGAGTTTCCAAGATCCTCATTATTACAAAGGGACAATAATTACAAGGTGGAGGTTGATTCTGGTAACCCACTAAACCCGAATGGAACCATTGTCGTCCATTTAGACATGAATTCACATAATTACACTGTGGAGATTGGTAACGTCAACCCACAGAAACCGACTACCTCCAGTTGTATGGCAGTAAGACAATAATCATTCCATTGGATGGAAGTGACGGAATCTGTAAGGGTCCCAATGTTGAGTGTATACTTCTCTGTATAGTTCTGGGTCTTCGTCACTATCTTCATATTGTTGGAGTACATATCTGGTCCTGATAATCCATGGATGTCTTTCTCTTATAAATAGCATTTTGTATTCTTCTTCAGAATAGAGATCACTGATAGTCTGTAAGTTTCTATTTGGGAATAAAAACATACGAGCTGTCTCTGTTACTTCAGGATTTATTCCACTTGGATGTAGCCCAAATTTTTTCCACCAGTCTGCTAACCAATCAGGTTCAGGAAAAGCAATGAATAATACAAAAAATTTAATCATGCAGTAATAGTATCTGTACCTGTCTGTCCAGAGGCAGATATTATACCACATTGCTTTGTATTGTGAATAGTTTATGTTGAACAATCTTTCTTCTGGATCCTGATTTGGCCAAGATTGCAAAGTTCTCATTCTATTAATTTGAAAGAAATTCCAGGCTGGAGTTTCTTGCCATGTCTGGGTTTGTTGACATAACCATTCTCTATTAGCAGATCTGATTCTACTAAGATCACCCATTTCAACCAACTTTTGTCTGGAAGCAATTGTTGATGCATGATGCATTCTTCCAATTATGTGTTGGGGAGGGATCACATGGATACTGGTGTTTCTTGAAAATCCTGGCAACCCAAATTCAATTCCTTCTGAGGATCTTAGTTGCCAATCTGGTATCCAATTTTCTTTATAAACTTCCCATGGGGTATTGTCATCTAGATAATGAGTAGCTGGACCATTTCTATGATCATCCCAAGTATTTATGATTACCATACTTTTTGAGCAGTATGCAATCTGAGCATGAGATTCTAAGATAAATGGAAATTCTATCCTTTTAGGAGGATGGCCTTCAATACTTGGTAGGGTGATAAAATACCCTGGTTCTCTTGTAGAATTTTTATAAGAACCATGCGGTTCTACTACAGACAGAAATGACGTGCCGAGTATATAGTCTACTGGTTACTCAATGATTAAATATTTCATTCCTAAGGAATATTCATTAAATAATAAAATACCTTTAGGAATCTCAAAATTTAAAGCAGTATTTACATTTCCTAGTCCAATAGCAGAACAGTATCTAGGAAGCCAGTATTTTGCAGGAATCAAATCCTTATTTATTAGATTCATTTCAGATCCAGTGTCTAATAGAGAATTTAGCTTGAATACTTCTCCATTTATTTCCAACTTGATCCTGACATAATACTTTTGAAATTTGATGGGCATAATTTTCATAGCTGTGAGCCCTTGCATATGGGCCGCTGTTTGTCCTTGTAGTATTGACCTTGGAATCTCATGGGGAGAATACTCTAATGGGGGTGGAATAGAGTCCAATCTCTCTCTTATTTCTCTGATTTTCTATCTAGCCCAGGAATAAATTTTGAAGCTGTATTCAGCTTCTTCTTCCATCTTCTTGATTTTTCCTTTTAATTCAGAAATCTCCTTTTTCAATAGAAGTACTTCTTTAGCTAGATCAGTCAGAGAGGTATTTTGCAGCTTTTCCTCTCTATTATACTTGATAAAGGTCTTTGTATTTCTGTCAAAAGAGGCATCGATGAACAAAGGTTCTCTTTTAGAAGATTCGGGATTCTTGGCCCTTTGTTCAGTTTTGACAATTTTTACAATAGTATCAAGAAGTGAATTCTTCATATCACCTTCAGATAGGGCCTTGATCTGGGCCAGCATCTGTGCTTCTTGATCTCCTGTATTGTGGAACATACAGACTTTTTTTTTTCTCTTAATTTCTGGTTCTGATTCAGAATCAGAACTGTCTGTACTACTTTTGCAAGAACAAAAATTTGGATTTCTGCAATTACAATCCTGATTGATCAATATTTCTTCTTCTGAGCTGTATTGAAACTCAGAAGTACTATCAGAGTTTGAACAATATCCTTCTTGGAGAAGATGGACTTCTTCTCTTTTAGGGAAGGGATGATAAGGACACTGATTTGTTTCATGATTATTGGCTCCACATCTGTTACAATGCATTCTTAGAGCCAATTGCCTTTTTTCTTGAGCCTCTTTAGCCTTTTGTTCTAAAAGTTTTCCCTTGGATTTTCTAGAGGCTATATTTTCAGGGCAGTTATGAGCCATATGCCCTGGTTTCCCACATATCCAGCACTGGATTTTCTATTTAGCCTGATAGGTATGAGTTTTTAATTTGATATCCCCAGGCTCATAATAATGGGTTCTAGGCCTATATCTATATCTGTATTTGAGTTTTCTTCCTTTTTCCTCCCTGGGTTCCCTTTTCTTTTTCTTCTTTTTTCTAACAGGATCAGTGATGTATAGACCATATTTTTCACAAATAGATTTTTGATCAGGGAGATAGGTCAGCTTAGATACAGAGTTTTGGAATTTCATACTAGTACATATTCCAATCAAGGCCTTAGTGATTAAAGAGTAAATTTCTCCCCATGTGTACACCTCATAAGGAAGTTTAAACACTTCTTGCATTTTCAGATATTCAACAAATTTACTTGGTATTGCTGCCAAGTATACCTGTTTCCAGAGGAGGTTTTGACTGTCCTGAACCTCAAATATTCTCTGTGTCCACTCTTTATGAAATTCTTCATATTCAGACATCTTTCCGCATTTTATATTCATGAGAATTAGCTCATTTTTATCAGCTAATTCAGATTCGGTTCCACACCAGTGCTCAAGAATTGTCGTGGTGAGAGCACCAATCATGTTATTATGGGGAGATCCATCAGTATGATATACAATATCTCCCTGCTCATCTCTGAGGACTTCAGCCTCCATTTTGGCAATCATTACAGGGGAAGAAATGACTTCCCACCATTTGCTGAGGGTGCCTGTGAAACACTGTATGATAGATTTACATACCTCTATCTCTGTCTTTCCTTTCATACACATTATCTTATAAGAGACATACATTCTATCTATCATTTGTCTAATTTGTGCTACGAATAAACTATCAATGTTCCATTCTTATGTGAGACATACATGCAAGAAGTGTTTAAACTTCCTTATGAGGTGTACACATGGGGATAAATTTACTCTTTAATCACTAAGGCCTTGATTGGACTATGTACTAGTACGAAAGTCCAAAACTCTGTATCTAAGCTGACCTATCTCCTTGAACAAAAATCTATTTGTGAAAAATATGGTCTATACATCACTGATCCTGTTAGAAAAAAGAAGAAAAAGAAAAGGGAAGCCAGGGAAGAGAAAGGAAGAAAACGCAAATACAAATATAGATATAGGCCTAGAACCCATTATTATGAGCCTGGGGATATCAAATTGAAAACTCATACCTATCAGGCTAAACAACAAATTCAGTGTTGGATATGTGGGAAACCAGGGCATATGGCTCATAACTGCCCTGAAAATATAGCCTCTAGAAAATCTAAGGGAAAAATTTCATAACAAAAGGCTAAAGAGGGTCAAGAGAAAAGGAAATTGGCTCTAAGAATGCATTGTAATAGATGTGGAGCCAATGATCATGAAACAAATCAGTCTTCTTATCATCCCTTCCCCAAGAGAGAAGACGCCCATCTTCTCCAAGAAGGATGTTGTTCAAAATCTGATAGTACTTCTGAGTTTCAATACAACTCAAAAGAAGAAATATTAATCAATCAGGATTGTAATTGCAGAAATCCAAACTTCTGTTCTTGTAAAAGTAGTACAGACAGTTCTGATTCTGAATCAAAACCAGAAATCAAGAGAAAATTAAAAGTCTGTATGTTCCACAATACAGGAGATCAAGAAGCACAGATGTTGGCCCAGATCAAGGCCCTTCCTGAAGGTGATATGAAGAATTCACTTCTTGATACTTTTGTAAAAACTGTTAAAACTGAACAAAGGGCCAAAAATGTCGAATCTTCTAAAAGAGAACCTTTGTTCATCGATGCCTCTTTTGACAGAAATACAAAGACCTTTATCAAGTATAATAGAGAGGAAAAGATGCAAAATACCTCTGTGACTAATCTAGCTAAATAAGTACTTCTATTGAAAAAGGAGATTTCTGAATTAAAAGGAAAAATCAAGAAGATGGAGGAAGAAGCTGAATACAGCTTCAAAATTGATTCTTGGGCTATGTAAGAAATCAAAGAAATAAGAGAGACATTGGAATCTATTCCTCCCCCATTAGAGGATTCTCCCCATGAGAGTCCAAGGTTAATACTACAAGGGAAAAGAACGACCCATATGCAAGGGCTCACAGCTATGAAAATTATGCCCTTCAAATTTCAAAAGTATTATGTCAGGACCAAGTTAGAAATAAATGGAGAAGTATTTAATCTAAATGCACTATTAGACACAGGATCTGATATGAATCTAATAAATAAGGATTTGATTCCTGCAAAATACTGGCTTCCTAGTTACTGCTCTGCTATTGGACTAGGAAATGTAAATATTGCTTTGAATTTTGAGATTCCTAAAGGTATTTTATTATTTGATGAATATGCCTTAGGAATGAAATATTTAATCACTGAGTTACCAGTAGACTATATACTCGGCACACCATTTCTATCTGCAGTAGAACCGCATGGTTCTTATAAAAATTCTATAGGAGAACCAGGATATTTTATCACTCTACCAAGTATTGAAGGCCATCCTCCTAAAAGGATAGAATTACCATTTATCTCAGAATCTCATGCTCAGATTGCCTACTGCTCAAAAAGTATGGTAATCTTAAATACCTGGGATGATCATAGAAATGGTCCAACTACTCATTATCTAGATGAAAATACCCCATGGGAAGTTTATAAAGAAAATTGGATACCAGATTGGCAACTAAGATCCTCAGAAGGAATTGAATTCAGATTGCCAGGATTTTCAAGGAATACAAGTATCCACGTGATCCCTCCCCAACACATAATTGGAAGAATGCAACATGCATCAACAATTGCTTCCAGAAAAAAGATGATTGAAATGGGTGATCTTAGTAGAATTAGATCTTCTAATAGAGAATGGTTTTGTCAACAAACCCAGACATGGCAAGAAACTTCGGCCTGGAATTTCTTTCAAATTAATAGAATGAGAACTCTGCAATCTTGGCCAAACCAGGATCCAGAAGAAAGATTGTTCAACATAAACTATTCACAATACAAAGGAATGTGTTATAATGTCTACCTTTGGACAGATAGGTACAGATACTATTACTGCATGATTAAATTTTATGTATTATTTATTGTTTTTCCTGAACCTGATTGATTAGTAGACTGGTGGCAAAATTTTTTGCTACATCCAAGTGGAATAAATCCTGAAGTAACAGAGACAACTCGTATGTTTTTATTCCCAAATAGAAACTTACAGACTGTCACTGACCTCTATTCTGATGCAGAATACAAAATGCTATTTATAAGAGAAAGGCATCCATGGATTATCAGAACCAAATATGTACTCCAAAAAGATGAGGATAGTGACAAAGACCCAAAACTATATAGACAAGTGTACACTCAGCACTGGGACCCTTATAGATTCTGTCACTTCCATGATCATCCAATGGAATGACTATTGTCTTACTGCCAGACAGCTGGAGGCAGTCGGTTTCCGTGGGTTGACGTTACCAACCTCCACAGTGTAATCATGAGAATTCATGTCTAAATGGTCGACAGTGGTGCCATTCAGGTTTAGTGGGTTACCAGAATCAACCTCCACCTTGTAATTATTGTCCCTTTGTAATAATGAGAATCTTGGAAACTCGAAGCACTTCTCCGACTTTTGGTGTGGTTTGACCCACATTTCCAAGATACTCTACTTTATGTCATGTTTGTCTGTCTTCTGATCGGGGAATCTTGTATGAAAACCCCGTCAGACTTACTGTTCTATCTACTTTCAGTCGATTTGAAATAAAGTACATGATTTGGTCGAAGGATCTTGCATGATCTCTACCGCCAAATCTATAAAGTAAGATCTAGTGGTCGACACATAGGACCCAACATCTTCTCAAAGTCTTTCTTCATGATGACTCTTCCTTAAAAAATTTCTATAAAGGAAGGATGAGAGTTCATTCGGAGAGGAGGAATTCTGAAGTCAGTCAGTCAGTCCGAGTCTCTAAGCTTCCCTTCTATCTGAAGCTTCGTGTCTTTGTTTGAGTCTTTAATTAAGTTGTGTGAGCGAATACGAGCATCCTGCTCTTACTGTGTGCATCCTGTACAAATATTGTAATACCCTGGTGATTATGTTCTGATTTTAATATAAAGTTCTTCCGCATATATGTATTCAACTCTGAAGTTTTACTCATTGTCTCTGTAACATGCGCTCGTTATGATTTTTCTTATTTGCCTGTATTTTCACTCGATGTTCCTTGGTACTGTCTAATGAAGTTCACTCATCCGGAGATAAGGTTCACTGGTAGTCTGGTATAAAGCATCTGCCGAGCACTGGTAGTAAGTACC
This sequence comes from Picea engelmannii, assembly GCA_009831015.1. Taxonomy (NCBI): domain Eukaryota; kingdom Viridiplantae; phylum Streptophyta; class Pinopsida; order Pinales; family Pinaceae; genus Picea; species Picea engelmannii. The sequence goes on from ML790228.1 coordinate 529,517, forward strand.
ATTTGTAAGATGATACTCTCGAACAGCTTGTCAGAGGCCTCCTCTGTCAGAGATATGAAGCTTGACTATTGGACTCTTGTCTCATGCGCTGTCTCCTCTTGCCGTCTGGTCTTCTGGTTTCTGGTACTCTCGACAGAACCAGTATTGTCGGGTTAACCGCTTTACTCTGTCCGACTTATGAACCCCACCACTTGGACTCCACCAAGCTCTTGCGGCCTTATGTTAAACCTATAGACGACTTTCGGTGAATCTCTGCACCTACAACTGCCCTATAACGACCTCCTTGCCTTCGCGGGACTTACTACCAGTGCTCGATAGACGTTTTATACCAGACTACCAGTGAACCTTATCTCCAGATGAGTGAAATTCATCAGATAGTACCAAGGAACATCGAGTGCAAATATAGGCAAATAAGAAAAATCATAACGAGTGCATGTTACAGAGACAATGAGTAAAACTTCAGAGTTGAATACATATATGCGGAAGATGTTTATATTAAAATCAGAGCATAATCGCTAGGGTATTACAATATTTGTGCAGGATGCACACAGTAAGAGCAGGATGCTCGTATTCTCTCACACAACTTAATCACAGACTCAAAGAAAGACACGAAACTTCAGACAGAAGGGAAGCTTAGAGACTCGGACTGACTGACTGACTTCAGAATTCCTCCTCCCCGAATGAGCTCTCAGCCTTCTCTTATACGAATTTGTTAAGGAAGAGTCATCATGAAGAAGGACTTTGAGAAGATGTTGGGTCCTATGTGTCGACCACTAGATCTTACATTACGGATTTGGCAGTAGAGATCGTGTAAGATCCTTTGACCAAATCATGTACTTTATTTCAAATCAACCGAAAGTAGATAGAACAGTAAGTCTGACGGGGTTGCCATACAAGATTCCCCGATCAGAAGATAGACAAACATGACATAAAGTAGAGCATCTTGGAAATGTGGGTCAAACCGCACCAAAAGTCGGAGAAGTGCTCTGAGTTTCCAAGATTCTCATTATTATAAAGGGACAATAATTACAAGGTGGAGATTGATTCCGGTAACCCACTAAACCCGAATGGCACCACTGTCGGCCATTTAGACATGAATTCTCATGATTACACTGTGGAGGTTGGTTATGTCAACCCACAGAAACCGACTGGTAATTATGTCTGTTAGCGATATTTCTTGTAAGGGGGTTAGAATGCAAAGAATGGGTTAAAAACCCACTTGTCCTAAGTTCGGAACGCAAGCACGCCTGTGGTAAACGACAAGCGGATCTCGATGGCAGAGATCAAGGTGCCCAGATCAACGGCGTACGGGCGATTCCGGACCCCCCTGCCTTTCTACCTTTAAGCAGAGGGGGGGGGTCCGGAATCCAGGGCGCATCTCTTTGATGGCTGAGATCGAAGCGCCCGGATCAATGGCGCGCGAGGCGATTCCGGACCCCCCCCCGCCTTTCTACCTTTAAGCGGAGGGGGGGGGTCCGAAATTGGGCACGCATCTTCCCGACGACTGAGATCAACGCGCCCATATCAACAGCGCTCAGACGCCCCCATCCTTCTCAACGGAACTGTTCTTAACCAGCGTGTGCCCCCTTCCCCATCATGTAATCTTCTGTGCCATCGGTTCTCTTCCTCGCCGTGCGATGAGGCTCGCGCCCTTCAACCCCTTCCTCATCCTCCGCCATCTGTCCATCTCCCCACTTCTGATCTGTGTGGTCTCGTTCCCATCTCGTCATCCATTCATTGCCTGCCATGTGCCCCCACCTCTTTCCACGTCAGCCTCCCACCGCAAGTGCGCCCATTATGTCTCATCTCCCGCCCCCTCCGCTTAATGTCTTCTGCCATGTGTCTTCCCCCTGTCGTCTCTTTCATTCCTCGTCACTTCTTATCACATCCTCGTATTTGTAACGCCACCACTCCCGTTATGCACCCCTTCCCTCGCGCTAGCCTCCCCGCCTATCCATCAGGTCGTTCAGCTGATGCAAGTGGCAGCGCGAAAGGTCTTCCATGTCGCAGAAGTGCCGAGTTGGCTGGGCTATCCTCAATCCCAATGAAGCAGTTATTGAAGTAGTTGGTGGTGGTTAGACATCACCTCCGCCATAATGGGAAAGCCCGGCAACGAATTAAAGGCACGTCGATTCGCCCATGAAACTGTCAGGAGTTCGATTGTGTCTGCCATAAGTTGCATGATCATTCAGAGACTGCAGGTGTTGACTCTCAGAAGCCATGTAGACACAAAGATTTCAATGCAACGTCTCGATTCTGTTGCTATTGTTGTTCTGAGTATATGAAGGCGTTTTCGCCATTTTTGTATCTATCGATGGTTGAGCAGAGCTCCCGGTTGTAAATCTTTAATGAAGCACTGATACTCTGGTTATGTATGAACTCTTGAGACTTATTGCCTGATGAATGCCAGTTTCTTTTACATCTTTGTTACACTGTGTTAGAACCGCTCGGAATTGGAGGATCCAGTCAAGTCCCCTTTAGTTTCTTAAAACTCTAAACAAAATATTTTGTAATAACTTTTTTTGGCGATGGCAACTTCTTTTGCAGAGCTCTTTCCCTTTCTGCGCACCGCTTCTGAGTCAGCTTCCGGTGTAGCTAAAGGCAAGTGTGGATGAGACTGCGTGTGTCTACCTCTAAAATCCACAGTTAAAACAGTGGGTTCTCCCCAGTGGAGTCGTCACAATGGAGTCGCCAGGTGCACAGTAGCAATCTTCAGGTTCTGATATCTGATGCACCTTCAGAATCAGCTAGTCTTTGTCATTCAATCCCGGGGAAAATATTCAACTTCGTCACCGTTAATGACGCCATAAATGTTAGCGTCGGAAGTCACTCCTGGATTGCTTGGAGGAGCAGAGCCCGACACCCATCAGTTTAATGTCACGATTTGTTTATAAGGGATGATCAAATGGAGATAAAGACTCGAGGAGATATCACTCTAACTCAGGGATTGGGTCTGGTACGTAAAGAACAAAGGAGGTCTGGAATCCTAACTTTAGCCAGTGGGTTGATTTAAAGGTGATTAGCAGGACTCCTTTTTCTCCTCCTCAGTTTCTTAATAGACCTCCTTCAGAGGTTTCTCGTTTCTTAAATTTTGGGAGTGTTCCTACTGAGTTTGCCCCTCCTGGTCTGGGATTGGAGGGAGAAATTCTTGTCACTCCCCTCTCCTATGAAGTTTTTCCTTGGCGTAGACTCGGGACTATAGAAGATTTCCCCACCCCTGCATAAAGAAGAGCTCCTCCTGACTTGAGCTCGTCATCCTTCTCCTTAAATCCTCTCTTGTTTCCCACTCCACTTCGGGACGCATTCCCAGTAGCCCCTTCACAAACTCCTTCTCCTCCTAGTTCTCCTCCACCTAATATTCCTACGGCTGGTGCTAATCCCCCTCTGAATAGAATGGACGCCATAGTTGATGCCTGATATGCTCCCTTAATCCTGCCCCATCCTATGAACCCTCTCCCTGCTGGAGACTATTTGAAATACATGCCCAAGTTCACTGGAGAAGGGGACATAACTGCAGAAGAGCACTTGGCTTCTTTCTACAGTTATGAAGACAACCTAAACATTGAAAATGAAGATGCCTGGATGAGAGTCTTCGTCTAGAGCCTAGATGGGGAGGTGAGAAAATGGTTTAGAGGATTGCCCCCCAGATCTGTTGCTGGAATTGAAGCCCTGGACAGTGTTTTCCTGAGGCAGTGGGGAGATAGGAAAGATTTCATGTATTACATGACAGAGTTTGGGTCTCTGAAGAAAATGGAAGGAGAGTCTGTCTTTGACTTCTCCAAAAGATTCAACAAAATGTATAACAAGATTCCTGCAGAGATAAAGCCCTCAGAAGCCTCTGCCCAAATTTCATATGCTGGTGCATTTGACCCTGATTTATGCCTGTTATTGAGAGAAAGAAGAGCCACCTCCTTAGCTCAGATGCAAGATGCGGCCATAGAAGTGGAATCCAACATATTAGCAGTTGACAGACTGAGGAACAAAGATGACGCAGACAGAAGAAAGGGAAAGTCTGAAGCCTCGATTTCTGGCCCATCGATACCCCACCCTCAGGTGGACGAACTGACCAAGATGATGAAGTTTCTGTCTGAAGAGATGGAGAGACTGAAGGTGGAAAGGAAGAAAATGTACAAAGGTCCGCAGGTCAACGAAATCAAAGGGGGTTTCAGAAGGCCAAATAATATTGCTCCCATGAATGTGCAAAGAGAGAAAGGAAGAGACAAAGAAGATCAAAGAATTCAGGTCCCCTTCCAGAACAATTTTGTGGCCGAAGAAGAAGAAGGGGAGACAGACGAGCCTGAGCCTAAAATCCACTGCTTAGAAGACACTCCTCCTTTCCCTCATCTGACTTAATCAGCATACGAGGAGTCTCTCATGAATATTCAGCTAAATGAACTGAGCAAGGGAGACAAGGCTAGCGGCGGTCGAGGCAGGTATAACTTGAGGCCCGACAGAAGGACACTAGCACCTGATATTCCTGAGCGGTCCGCTAGAACAGAGAAGCCTGCTAATGAAGTAGCAGACGCTCACAGAGGTAAGAAGGCTCAACCCCTCTCTCCCATTGTCCACAATCATGTTCCTGAAATTAGAGAAATTCCAAAGCCTATATATTCTTTTAATTTTGAGCATGAGATTCAAAAGATCAGAATCCCTGTGCCCCTCACCGAGCTCATCAAACATGAAGAGTTCAAAAAACGCTTCTCTGAACTTTTGAAATCTTAAGCCTCATGTCCTCCCACAGACTCCATAAACCTCCAAGGTGAAAGGCCAACAGTTGTCTTAGGTCCCATGGTAGAAGACAGAGATGATTCATCCCCTCCCTTCTACACATCCCTGAACATACATGATAAAGTGCTACATAATTTCCTTATGGATTTAGGGGCTTCTCACAACCTCATGCCCAAAACTGTCATGGAAGAGTTAGGACTAGAAGTCACTAGAGCCTATCATGACCTCTATTCTTTTGACTCCAGGAGAGTTCAGTGTCTTCAAGTTATTAAAGACCTGGTTGTGACCTTGTTTCAACTTCCCATGAAAAGTGTGGTCATGGATATCGTAGTAGCTGATGTCCCCCCCAAGTTTGGTATGCTATTGTCAAGATCTTGGATAAAAAGGTTGGGGGGAACCTTGCAGATGGATCTCACATATGCCACTATTCCAGTGTTTGGAGGGGAGCATAGAAGACTATACAGGGAAGCCCAATTGGCCTACATAATCAGTGATGAAGCCAACCCTACCAATCATCCTATCTTTGCCTTGGAAACTGACTTAGGCTCCAGTTTACTGCAACTCACCCATGCCCCTGAGCCTCCTCTGAAACTCAGAAAGCAGCCTATTGTTTCCCTTGAAGTTCCTCCCTCCGTCACCCCAATTTGGAAAATGTTCTTTGATGGAGCCTGTTCCCGAGAAGGCGCTGGAGCTGGGGTGGTTTTTGTGTCACCTGCTCAAGAGACCACATCTCTGTCATACAAATTAGAATTTGAAGCTACCAACAATGTGGCAGAGTATGAAGCTCTTATCCTAGGATTAAGAGTCGCAAAGGAAATGGGAATCCAGGAGGTGGAAGTGTTCAGAGATGCAGAATTGGTAGTCCAGCAGATCATAAGCGCTTATCAGGCCAAGCATCCTCGACTCAGGAGTTACATGAATGAGGTATGTGACCTAATTGACAGTTTCTTCTCAGCATTTAACATTTCTTTCATCCCAAGAGAGGAGAACGCAGTGGCAGATTCCTTGGCTACATCAACAAGTAATTTCAGAGTACCCTTTCCGCCCAAGCTTAGGTATGATGTAGAAGTAAAATACAGGCCCTCCATACCTGACAATGTCAAGCATTGGAAGGTGTTTGAGGATGATCTTGAGATCAAGAAATTCTTGGAGATTATTGAAGAGTTTTCAGAGCTGCATATCGATCAAGATTCCGTCTCTGAGGAAAGGTTGGATGGGGGTGAGTTGCTAAGTAAAATAGCAAAGCATGACATTATTCAATTGCCTAGCAATCACATTCCGAGGGGATTGGTCCCATTAGAAAGATTGTTTGATGGGAATGATGTGGCGTTAAAGGCCAGAGTTTCAGGTGATGATGCTGACACGGCTGAGTGAAACATTGGCACACCAGAGGAGCCTAAATTGGTCAAGTTGTCAAAGAGTTTGTCTGAGGAGCAGAGGGCCAAATATACTGAGTTGCTGAAGGAGTTTGCTGATGTGTTTGCATGGACCTACGAAGATCTCAAAACGTATGACACATCAGTCATTGTGCACAAGATCCCACTGAAAGAAGAGGCTAATCCATTCAAGCAGAAGCTGAGGCAAATAAATCCCATGTTGCTACCTGTCATGGAGAAAGAAGTGAAGAAGTTGTTAGATGCCCAAATCATCGTTCCCTTGAGATATTCCGATTGGGTGGCCAATTTGGTTCCGGTAAGAAAGAAGAGTGGAGAAATCAGACTCTGTGTCGATTTCAGGAACCTGAACAGAAGCTCAAGGAAAGACAATTATCCCCTGCCCAACATGGAACACATATTGCAAAAGGTCACCGACGCATCTAGGATATCCATGATTGATGGCTTTTCTGGTTACAATCAGATATCAGTCATGCCTGAGGACCGGGAAAAAACGGCCTTCACCACTCGTTGGGGCACATTCATGTATGCAAAAATGTCGTTCGGATTGATGAATGCAGGAGCAACGTTTCAGCGAGCCATGGACATAGCCTTCATCGAAGAAAAGGACCAGTTTGTAGTAATCTATCTAGATGACATCACGGTCTTCTCCAGGACGGACAAGGAGCACTGCTGCCACTTGAAGAAAGTTTTCCTGAAGTGTCGGAGGTTTGGCCTATCCTTAAACCCCAAGAAATATTTGTTTGCTATAAAGGAGGGAAAGCTATTAGGCCATATAGTGTCAGCAGAGGGAGTAAGGATTGACCCTAGCAGGGTAGAAGCACTTCAGACCCTGTCACTTCCCAGATCTAAGAAGGAAGTTCAGGCCTTTTTGGGGAAGATAAATTTTCTGAGGAGATTTATCTCAAATTTTGCTGAGTTGGTTAAACACATCACAGCCATGCTCAGGAAGGGGAATGAAGTAAAATGGACTGTTGAACCCAGAGAATCTTTTGTCCAAATAAAGAAGGCGTTGACTGAGGCACCTGTGCTAATCAGTCCGTATTATTCTAAAGATTTCCTGATTTTTTCTTTTGCTTCTTGTGATACAGTAGCAGCAGTCTTATTGCAGAAAAATGATCAAGGGCGAGAGCAACCTATTGCCTTCTTTAGCAAGGCATTGAGAGATGCAGAACTCTGGTACGAGATCATGGAGAAGTAGTCTTATGCCTTGGTGAAATCCCTCAAATCTTTCAGAGTCTATGTCTTGCATTAAAAAATTACTGCATATGTCCCTTCAGCTTCCGTGAAGGACATTCTTATACAGCCTAACATAGACGGAAGGAGAGGTAAGTGGATTTCCAAGATCCTAGAGTTCGATCTGGAGGTCAAGCCCACCAAATTGATAAAGGGGCAGGGTTTGGCCAAGTTGCTGGCTGAATCCAATTACAGAGCCTTGGGAATTAATTTCATCAATGAGCAAGCTGAGTCATCCAACGCACATTTCAAGAGTGCCTTATCACTAGCAGCATGCGCCTGGTACAAGGATATCTTGTATTTTCTGCAAGAATTGAGGCCTCCTGATGGAATGAAAAAGAGAAATGTGAGAGCTTTAAAGCTCAAGGCGGTCAGGTATTGCCTCATTGACCAAGCCTTGTACTGGAAGGACCCTCTAGGGGTATTTTTGAGATGCTTGGACCCACAAGAAGCCCAGCAGGTTATTTCTGATTTTCACAGTGGCCTTTGTGGGGGGCATCATTTCTGGAATACCATAGCCCATAAGATCCTCCGAGCCGGGTATTACTGGCCCACTTTATTCCATGATGTCTGCAGAGAAATCAGAGCTTGCATCAAATGCCAGAAGTTCTCGGGAAAGCAGCAGCTCAAATCTCTACCACTAAAGCCTATAGTGGTTTCAGCACCCTTTCAGCAGTGGGGATTGGACTTCATTGGAGAAATTCATCCTCCCTCAAGTGGCCAACACAGATGGATCCTGACTGCGACAGACTATTTCACCAAGTGGATAGAAGTTGTCCCCACCAGGAGCACTTCTCACAAAGTAATCATCAGCCTCCTGGAAGACATCATAGCCAGATTTGGCTGCCCTAGCAGGATTGTCACTGACAACGCCGCCCCCTTCAGGTCTGAGCCTCTGGTCAAGTTCTGTGAAAAGTTTGAGATTTCACTGGTTCACTCTACTCCATATTATCCTCAGGGGAATGGACTGGCACAGTCTTCCAATAAAATCCTGGTCAAGCTCATTAAGAAATTATTGGAAGATAATAAAAGGGCCTGGGATTCAAAGCTCAAATTTTCTCTATGGGTTGATTGGGTAACAACAAAGAAGTCCCTGGGCATCTCACCTTTCCAACTTGTCTACGAAGCAGAGGTCGTTTTCCCTACTCAGCTCGCCTTGTCTGTGGCGAAATTCCTCCAGGACTTTGAAGGAGAGCCTGACCACATGGTCAGAAGGATTCATCAGATGGTGGAAGTGCAGCAGATCAGAGAACAGGTCTTAGACAGGGCCTACGACCATCAGCAGAAGATCAAGCAGGCTTTTGACAAGAAGAGTAGAAAGAAAGAATTCGAGCAGGGTGATTTGGTACTCAAATGGGACGCACCCAGGCAGGACAAGGGCAAGCACAGTAAGTTTGATGCCCTCTGGTTGGGGCCTTTCAAGATCCTTGAAGTATTTTCAAACAACACGTACAGGTTGCAGGATCTGGAAGGCAATGAAGTTTTTAGTGGCCCAGTAAATGGGCATTTCTTGAAAAGATGTTTTTTGTGAGCCGCAGTCGGCTCTTTTGCCTTGTAAATATTGTTTTTGTTTTTGTTTTTAGTTTAATAAATGACTCCTTAGCCCAACAGCAAGGCACTGAATCTGCAAAAGTGTTCTTAGAGCATCACAGGGATGACTCTATCCCCCATGGAGCCAAATGTTAGCGATATTTCTTGTAAGGGGGTTAGAATGCAAAGAATGGGTTAAAAACCCACTTGTCCTAAGTTCAGAACGCAAGCACGCCTGTGGTAAACGACAAGCGGATCTCGACGGCAGAGATCAAGGTTCCCGGATCAATGGCGTACGGGCGATTCTGGACCCCCCCCGCCTTTCTACCTTTAAGCGGAGGGGGGGGGGGTCCGGAATCCAGGGCACATCTCTTTGACGGCTGAGATCGAAGCGCCCAGATCAACGATGCGCGAGGTGATTCCGGAACCCCCCCCGCCTTTCTAGCTTTAAGCGGAGGGGGGGGTCCGGAATCCAGGGCACGCATCTTCCCGACGGCTGAGATCAACGCGCCCGGATCAACGGCGCTCAGACGCCCCCATCCTTCTCAGTGGCTCTGTTCTTAACCAGCGTGTGCCCCCTTCCCCTTCATGTAATCTTCTGTGCCATCGGTTCTCTTCCTGGCCGTGCGATGAGGCTCGTGCCCTTCAGCCCCTTCCTCATCCTCTGCCATCTGTCCATCTCCCCACTTCTAATCTGTGTGTTCCCGTTCCCGTCTCGTCATCCATTCATCGCCTGCCATGTGCCCCCGCCTCTTTCCACGTCAGCCTCCCACCGCAAGTGCGCCCATTATGTCTCATCTCCTGCCCCCTCCGCTTAATGTCTTCCGCCATGTGTCTTCCCCCTATCGTCCCTTTCATGCCTCTTCACTTCTTATCACATCCTCGTATTTGTAACGCCACCACTCCCGTTATGCACCCCTTCCCTCGCTCTGGCCTCCCCGCCTATCCATCAAGTCGTTCAGCTGATCCAGGTGGCAGCGCGAAAGGTCTTCCACGTCGCAGAAGTGCCGAGTTGGCCGGGCCATCCTCAATCCCAATGAAGCAGTTATTGAAGTAGTTGGTGGTGGTTAGACATCGCCTCCGCCATAATGGGAAAGCCCGACAACGATTTAAAGGCACGTCGATTCACCAATGAAACTGTCAGGAGTTCGATTGCGTCTGCCATAAGTTGCACGATCATTCAGAGACTGCAGGTGTTGACTGTCATAAGCCATGTAGACGCAAAGCTTTCAATGCAACGTCTCGATTCTATTGTTGTTGTTGTTCTGAGTATATGAAGGCGTTTTCGCCATTTTTGTATCTATCGATGGTTGAGCAGAGCTCCCGGTTGTAAATCTTTAATGAAGCACTGATACTCTGGTTATGTATGAACTCTTGAGACTTCTTGCCTGATGAATGCCGGTTTCTTTTACATCTTTGTTACACTGTGTTATAACCGCTCAGAATTGGAGGATCCAGTGAAGTCCCCTTCAGTTTCTTGAGACTCTGAACCAAGCGGATCTTGCATTAAGAGTCTTTCTTCTGCAAACTGCCGAAAGCCTATTGCCTAAAGCCGTTTGTTCACCCTTCTTACCAAGTCTTCCACCTGGTCACCTTTAAATCAACCCATTGGCTGAAGTTAGGATTCCAGACCTCCTTTGTTCTTTATGTACCAGACCCAATCCCTGAGTTAGAATGATATCTCCTCGAGTCTTTATCTCCATTTGATCATCCCTTATAAACAAATCGTGACATTAAACTGATGGGTGTCGGGCTCTGCTCCTGCAAGCAATCCAGGAGTGACTTCTGACGCTAACAATGTCAACCAGTATGACACATATTGTTGATGGCATTATTAATCATTTTCAATAAATCCTGAAAATCTTTCTGGATAGTTGAGGGTATCCCAACATTTAGTATATATTTTTCGTGCTATAAAAGGTTGTCCATTCAATATTTGTATGATAGTTTTAGTTTTAACAGCCCATTGAAAATGATTTAGGATGAATGAACATAACAATTCTCCATCATTTGGCCCTGTTTGGAAAATATTTTGTACTGATTGTAGAGGAGAGATAGAATTTAGGATGCATGGATCAATTGCTCCTTTATTCAATCCAAAATCTTTCCACCAATATGCCAACCAAAGAGGTGGTCTTCTTGATGTTGCAGTATTGACATTTCCAAATTTTACTAGAGTAAGGAATTCTTCTTGTTGGATGAAATTCCACCATAATTCTTTATACTCTGTATAGTTGAAGCCAGTTTCTTGAAAAATTATATTGGGATTTCTTTCAGGCCAATGAAATAGCAGTCTTGGTCTGTTTAGGCAGAAATATTGCTGATTGTTACCTATGTTATCCCTTATATCCCAGACTAAAACAATATCATGGAAGAGTTATGTTAGAGCATTTTGTGCTTCAATTGCCTTTTCATTTGTTCTTGAAATTATGGGGGCCAAAACATTTGAAACCCTTCTACCTCTTACTTCAGGTACCAGATTGGAATATGATAAATGAGTTGTCTGGGACAAAATCTTTGTGCTTATTAGCTCCCAATGGGGTACCCATTATGTTGCATATGTTTCCCATCTCAAAGAGTCAGGAATGTTGACCAATGTTTCTGTTCCGTTTCTAAGTTGTACATAAATTATTAAGCAAAGATTTTGGAGGTGTTCTCTGCTTAGGAAGTCTGGTATAGAATTGTTTGATCCCTTGATATGCTCAATGGTGAAGTCAAAATTGATGAATAAGGCTTGCCATCTAGCAAACTTAGAGTCTCCTGGGGATTTTAAGTCCTTATTAAGAACTTTATTCATAGCAGCAACATCAATTCTTAATAGGAACTTTTTATATATTAAATAAATTTCAAACTTTTGTATGGCATTTAATGCAGCTTTGATTTCTTTGTCTAGGGCAGAATAATTCTTTTCTGCTGCTTTCCATAGTCCCGAGGCAAACTGGATAACTTCTTCTTTCTTTTTTCCATCTTTATTTCTGACTTGTTTAAGTACTGCTCCCCAACCGATATTGCTTGCATCGGTTTCGACAATTTTGGGGAGGTCATCATCTGATATGTGGAGAATAGGAAGATTTTTGGTTTTTGCTTTGATATTTTTTACAGCTTGAGTGTGGGCTTCTGTCCATGGGCTTGGATCTTTCTTTAATCTGTCATTTAAAAGCTTTCTATCATGAGCGCATTTTTTATAAAAATGGCTAATATAATTCAAGCTACCCAAGAATCTCTATAACTGTGTTTTGTCAAGAATCTTATCAGGAAATTTGTCTGCAAATTCCACAGCATGAGTTTGCAGAGTTTTTTTTCCATTATCAATAGTATGGCCTAGAAATTTAATTTCAGTCTTGAAAAGATCAATCTTCTTTTTAGAGAAGACTAGGCCTACTTGCTTTATCACTTGTAAAAGATTCCTCAAATGTTTGAAGTGTTGCTCTAAAGAAGAAGATAATACAAGTATATCGTCAATGTAGACAATAAGCCAATCAAAATATGGCTTAAGAGTATCATCCATTACTCTCTGGAATTTAGCTGGCGCATTTTTTAGACCAAAGGGCATCACTGTCCATTCATAATGTCCACCAGGGACATTAAATGTTGTCTTGAACTTATCTTCTTCTTTAATTGCAACTTGCCAGAAACCCGATTTAAGATCAAATTTTGAAAATATTTTTGCTCCTGCAATCCTGGTCACCAGACTGCTTTTATTGGGGATTGGATATGTGTCATTAGCAAGAGCTTTATTTAAGGGCTTGTAGTTTACAACTAGTCGAGGAATACCCCTTATTTGTTCAGAATGTTTATTAACATAAAAACCATAACAGTTCCATGGACTAGTGGATTCCCTGATTAGTTCTTTACTCAGTAGACCCTTTATCTCTTTTGCACATAGTTTTTGGTATTCTGTATTCATAGGAATGGCCCTACTTCTGCAATGTTTTCCTTGATAATCTTCTTTATAAGGAAGATATACCTCATGTTTCTTTTGTTTCCAAAAGGCTGTAGGGTTTTCTGAGCAGACAGTATCAATAAATTATTGCTTTAGCAGAGTGATTCTTTGATGTATAGCTTCTTTGCTTAACTGATCTTTTATTCTTACCCCTAATTGGAAATCTTTTAGTTCTTCTATTTTTAGACTTTTCCTTTTAATCAACTGGACCATATATGAAGTCCTTGGGGTAGAAACAAAAGGAAGTTTTACAACAACTTTTCCCTTTTGAGAAGGAATGCTGATGAAATACCCTGGTTTGTCCTGAGTCACCATCGTGGAGCCATGCAGAGATACTGCTACAAGAAAAGGGGTGCCGAGGATGCAGGCAATAGGGATGTCTGCTCAGAGAAATTTCAATTTTAGACAATAGTCTTGGAAGCAAAGATCTGCTTCCAGTATTTGAAAAGAGATATCATTTGGGATGTTTCCCAATCCAACAACTATGGCCTGAGTCTTTTTCCATAAAGATACATGAATAATGTCCTTATGTAGCATATTCAGATCTGATCCTGTATCTATCAATGTTTTCAATTTGAAAGGTATTCCTTGTATTTTCAGGTCAGTTAGAACATGGTATTTCTGATGTTCTACTTGGAGAATCTGTTCTTTATGGTCTTCTTTTTGTTCAGAACTATCCTTTTGAGCTTTGATAGTTTTCTTTAGTCTCTTGATTTCTCTTCCAATTTCTGATACTGAGAGTGATTGAACAGGGCAGCAGATAGGGTTTGCCTTCTGTGGAATTAGGATCTTAGAACAGAGTCTTCTAGGCTTTTCATTAAAGGAATTCCATTCATAAAAAGAGATAAACATTTCTTCAGAGTTCATAAATTGTTTCCATTGTAGAGCTAATCTGACTTTTTCTTCATTTGAAGTTTTCTTGGCAAAAGCTTCAGCTTTTGGATGTATGAATAAGTCCCAATTTAGCATTTCTTTCATCCATTCATCTTTGGCTTTGTCCTTTTTGCATCCTTTCATTAAGGAGAGAAATTTTTGGATTTCTGGAGACGAGGGTTTTCTTATATCATCAGGAAGATAAGCTTGTCTTCTGAGATTTATTTCTGTACAGGGATTGGTATGGATAACCAAGATATGAGGATCGTGTGGAAAGGGAATGTTTGTACACTGAGGATGAGGGCATTGTTCTTTAGCAGTAGAGTTTGGTGGAGGTAAATTTGTCCTGGGATTATGATTAGCATTTTCAAACTGGACTCTTTCTTCTCCTTTGAATGCAGAAAGAGTGGACAGGGTAATAAGTTCTCCACAGTCAAAGCATTTCACTGCAAAAGGAACTTGGCCAACTTTATTAGCTAAAGGCTAAAGTGAGGCATGTAAGCAGAAGGAGGAAGTGGATGATGAGGGATTTTGATAGTTCTTTGTAAGAGAAACTTGTTTAGAGAGGTTCCTATGGGGAAAGGAAATTACTGCAGAATTTGTAGTTTCTTTTATCTTTGCTGAGGTGATAGATATTGAGATAGGTTCTCTGGGAGTGTCAATGACCCAATAAGTTGGGAAGGATAGATTTTCCCATTTTATCAATTGGTGTTCCATTTTTTGGTTCAAGGGGTCTGTTAGCACCAAAGTACTGGATTGAGATGCTTTACTAGGGGTGTGTAATACAGTGGGAAACAAAGTATTAGTATGTCTAAAGCATCCCCTAATTTAAACGGATATGCTTGTCCTAGTAGGACACATATCAAATCCAGTCGTTCGAATCTGGAGTTTTAAAATATTTTCAATATTTTCATCATAAGTATAAGCAGAAAAATTTGGATAACAATCAAAATAGACAGGCCCATTTGAAAGAGGGGCAGTTATTCCACCAATTAGGGAATCGGTGAATTTGTTATGGGTCATGTCCCTTACCGTGCATAGAACATATGAGTCTATTCCTTTATGCACCAATGGGCTGATTCCAATTCTGATACATCCAAAATGAAGATAGTTTGTTCCATGCTTCTTGGCTTTGTTTTGGATTTCTTTAGCATTTATTAGTGGAATTGTTTGGCTGACATCACTATTTTGTTGTATTTTGCTTACTGACTCTTTTACAATCACCCTTGTTACAACCTTAAGGTGAAACATATTCAGGTCTTGATACACACGGCTGGGAGAAATAGGGGGTAATTTCCATGCTGCTTGAGGCTGAGTCTCCACTTCTTCTACACTAGCATAATTTATGCTTTGGGATCGATTGTATGAAAACATAGATTCTAAACTATTTACAGAATCAGGTTCAGAGGTACTTTGATCTTCAACATTTTTAACCTCTCTATAAGACATTGAACGAGAATCCATAATAGTAGAGATTACTATAACTGCACAGGAAAGCAGGGTGTTTAGTCATATGTCTTCCCAAAAGAAGATTAGACAGGATCCTGGCCAACTGCTCAGGCAGAAACTAGTAATTCTATCAACAGGTCGCAGTAGTGGAAACTCTGCCTTTAAAGAGCCCGAGACTACTGATACGGCCTTAGAAGTGTGTCGCAAGAGTGGAAACCCTGCCTTTAAAGGGCCCGAGACTCTTGATACGACACTGGATTCTTTCTACACACAGAATTTATTACACAGAAACTAAAAACAGAGCGAATAGCTATTATTAGATCGAAGAGTCTGATATCATACCCGGGGCAAAAGGAAGTCGTATGGCTCTGATACCATTTGTAATCTGATACTCTCGAACAACTTTTCAGAGGCCTCCTCTATCAGAGATATGAAGCTTGACTATTGGACTCTTGTCTCATGCGCTGTCTCCTCTTGCCATCTAGTCTTCTGGTTTCTACTACTCTCGACAGAACCAATATCGTCAGGTTAACCGCTTTACTCTGTCCGACTTATGAACCCCACCACTTGGACTCCACCAAGCTCTTGCGGCCTTATGTGAACCCTATAGCCGGCTTTCAACGAATCTATGCACCTACAACTGCTCTAGAGCGGCCTCCTTGCCTTCGCGGGACTTACTACTAGTGCTCGACATACGCTTTATACCAGACTACCAGTGAACCTTATCTCCGGATTAGTGAACTTCATCAGACAGTACCAAGGAACATCAAGTGCAAATACAGGAAAATAAGCAAAATCATAACGAGCGCATGTTACAGAGACAATGAGTAAAACTTTAGAGTTGAACACATATATACGGAAGACTTTTATATTAAAATCAGAGCATAATCACTAGGGTATTACAATATCTATGCAGGATGCACACAGTAAGAGCAGGATGCTCATATTTGCTCACAAAACTTAATTACAGACTCAAAGAAAGACACGAGGCTTCAGACAGAAGGGAAGCTTAGAGACTCGGGTTGACTGACTGACTTCAGATATTGTAACACCCTGTTTCCCCCAGATTGTAAATATAACTGAACTGGCCAAAGACTATGGAAAAACTCATACGCATGAATATGTGATGTAAATGGACCTGCAGGAAGAGGTCAATGAATGTAAAATGACAGTTTGAAATTATTGCAGACTGCTGAGAGGGGATGTGCGGAAAAGAGACCACGATGGTGGTGGAGGGCACCTTGAAAAAGGGGCGTTAACTTCCACTGAGAATTGAATACCGTATTTGGACCCCACTGGCCCGGAGAACCAAAAGCGGCTCGCTAGCCCTGAAATAAATGCCTTGCAGGCTGGTAGGTTGATGACTTGATGAGGGATGGGGAGGTGAACCGCCTATCCGTAGAGCCATCATGACTGACCAGCGCGAGGGTAATCG
>ML790228.1:554377-574500 GCA_009831015.1 Picea engelmannii
TTTAATATTAATTTCAAAAGTGGAGGAGATCAACTTTCAAAAATTACACATCCTTATCTTCTTACCATTTTTTAAATTATTTTATTTTTTATATTTTGATTTTTATTATATTTTAATTAAAAATTGAAATAGTTAATTTTAATTTAAAATTGATAGAAAAAATAATTAACTCAATATCATAAATGCACTTGCACTAAAATATCTCATCCTTATATATGCACTTTCACTTAAATTTCATATAAATTTGATAATTCACACTTTTTTTTTAAATTCACATATTTTTTTAATTAATCAATATTAAAGTTGTAAAGTGGTAAAAAAATTCTACAAATTTCATATAAATTTGATGATTCAAAATTTAAATGTTTTTTAAAATAGGGTTTTATTTTTATTTTATATATATAGATAAAATGTAAAAAAACAATAACAATATGGCTAGAAGATAAGTCAAATGTCCATCAAAAAACATGAAATCGTGTGGACTACCTTGAAGGAAATTGAGCTAGCTCTAAAAAAGACATAAAAGAAAATGCATATATAAGTAGCTATCACTTGATAAGTCCGAGATATGGAAACCATACCTACAAGAGACCACTAAGAAAACTAATAGACCCATAAGATAAAGGTTGGTAACAACATAACCATCATTCATGCTCGATCGAGCTTCCACCCATGGCTAGAGCATAAGAAACTATCTAGAGCGCATGATCTCGGAAGGTGATGAAGGAAGAAGAATCATAAGAGACCTCCCATACCGGGCGATTATGCCCCTCTTTCCTAACAACTATCATATTTTCATAGCTAATGGAGACATGTGTCACCCTATCCGGGTGTCAAAATTGCAATGTTATACATACATTTTGACTTAAATTCAATATAAATATAATGCTTTTGAATTTTTTAAATTAATTAATATTAAAATTTTGGAAATTTTAAAATTGTTTTATTTGATTTAAAAATTTACTTTTTGCTAAAGTATGGGGTAGGTTTGGGCACAAACAATAGAGCATAAATCTATTCTCTTTGGATCCTACTTAATGTTGTAGTGGACATTGTAGTGGACATGTAGGTTAAGATAAAGCTACAAGTATTTGGTCACTCAAAACTTCTAATGGACTAAACAAATGGTAAAAGCAACATTTCCAACTTGGAGTTGGGGCCTATTTTGGATAGGATTATGGAAAAGAAATAATTTTTTGGAGAGTTGTCTTTTACTCATGTTTACTGAGAATTCAACCACAAAGTTGATCAATTATCAAAGGAAGCACTCATTTTCAAGGAAGGTTGTTTGCTTCTTCATGAGGTTAAGGACCATAGAATGGATTTTTGGTCGTGTTTTATTTTTATTTTTTATGTTTAAAGTTAGAAATATTTTGTATCATGGTTTTGTCTTAGCATAAATACAATGTCGTGGAACTATTTGTTTACAAAGAGACCTATATAAGGATGATTGTAAGAGTCAAAGTCATAAATATAGGCTATAGTCTCATTTGATAGAGATAGTCTATAAATGAAATCAATGATAACATTATAAGTCGAAGGTATCGTCAATGTGTATTTTATTTCCACTTGAAATATCAATACAATGATTTTTGTCTCGGGAAACAAAAAAAAAACTTGTAATATAATTTCTTGTAGGTAGATTCAAACATTATTATAAAGATGCATTAAAAATCCCTTAACGATTGCAAATAAACACTAAATATCACAACAAGCATCACATATAATACAAGTATGAGTCGAAAAAATATTGATCTTCCATTAATTCCTCATAATAGTAGGATATTTATGTGACAGTCATCACAGTTACAGTCTTCATTACAAAAACGAGAAAAGTGTAATATAGATTCTACACCTTTCTTGTCTCCAAAGATTCCTCCTACGGTATATCTAACAAGCCTCTCCTTTCCTATCTCTCTAATTAAAAACTTCTATATTATGTTACCCATGGGGACCACCTCGAAACATAGGTCGGTTACATAAGTCGATCATAAATAACTTTACATGTATTCACATGTCCTCGAGCTAGTTGTTACAGGTTTGAGGTGATGCTTAATTAAGGCACACTGTGTCTCCCTGTAGCCATTTGGACGTCACAATCGATACTTAGAAATGTTTTTTATCCAATCACCATCTTCACATAATGGGGTGGTACTAAAGAAACTTACAGTGTGATTGGGTTCCAAAATTGATAGTGCACCAAAGGGTCTAATGGAAGATACAGAGTGTGGTATGGATATGGAGGGTGCACCACTAGGCGGGAAGAGAGCAGTGGAAGTGATGGTTAATGGTTGATGATTTATTACAGACCAAATTGAGGCAGAGGATTATGGTGGGGATGGGAAGGATTGATACAAATAGGTATATTATCACCATGAGTTATGGTCTTGTTGCGAGGCAACTGTCATGGTATCCTATACATAGGTCAAACACCTTCAACACCCATTTGTCCCACCAATATGGACATGTTCCTTCTCATGAACTTATTTGTCTATTGTCTCCTTATACTATCGCAGTCCCTCACCAATGATGGAATCATCAATTCCTCCCTTCAATATGTGATCCTTTTCCTTTGGTCATCCCACTATTGTTGGAGATTCCCCCTTACTCTATTTTGGGGCCTCTTGTACTGTCGATGTTGATGCAACATGGTTCTTCTTTACTTGTGGCACCATCTACATACGGGTGTAGTACTATGAACTCTGATTCGTACACTTGAATCCTTCCCAAGTATCCCCATGGTCGACATATTGTGTTAGGTCTCAACCAACTAACACTAACACTCCTTCCCACTATAATGCACTAGTTGCTTGGTTCTAGTCTCAATTCAATAAGTTGATGCAATGATGGATTGATGGAGGACCCTAATTATAATGCCATGGAATAGTTTCCTTTCGTTATACAAAGGGGTAACTCTAGGACATGGCAGTATCAGTCAGGATTGGACATCATTCGACGTCACTGATCACATTAACTAACTTCTAAATTGAGATTCACTCATAGCCCATCTGGAGGCACAACTAATATGCGTGAGCTATTGTCTAGCTTTCCCACATCATGTGAACTTTTAATATACACTTTGTTCATCCATTAACCCCTGTCCCTTAAAATATCTTGCATCCATTCACATTTAATTGACATCTCAAGATAACTCGTTACACCTTAGCAGGAACAATAATCATGAAATGAAAATTTTTAGCCTCGCTAGCTGGTATAATTAAGGCCCAAGGTGCCAAACGCACCCATGGTATGAATACTTCGCTGACATGACAGTGCAATGTGGGTGCCATAGTAGCATGCCATGTGGTAGTGATGGGGTCTATCAGTGTGGCGACATCAACGAACTTGCTCGGATACATGAAATTTTATCCATAGTTGAGCGGGCCATGGAAAAAGTTGTTTTATTTCAAACCGTGGAAGGGTGAGTCAGAATTTCGACGAATGTCAGAGCACAAAGAAAACAATATAACATAATTTTGAGAATTAGTTAGTAATTTCTGAAGGTAAGGTCAATTTTAACCATAGTTTCGAAACTCCTCGTTGGACTTAAACACCATATCTAGTAGTGTGACAGAGTATTTAGGAATGTGCCATGTCTCCATTATTCTTGCATGTTATGACATAATATTTAGGAATGTTCTACTAAAATAGTATTGAGGAATGTATCACGTCTCCATCGTTCTTTCATGTTGTAATACCCTTGTTTCCTCCAGCCTATAAATATAATTATTATAATTATCGCTAGAAGACTATGGACAGATTTGTTATGTGTGGATTTTGGGAAATGTTGAACCTTTTCTAAAGAAGGTTAAGTGAGTATTTTTCTTATTAATGTAAAAAGGAAAATGTTGAATATATGTTGAAGGGTATTTTCTATACATGTTATGATGTCATGAGAAGGAATAGTGAGGGGAACCATGACTAGTTGAGATGACCCCTGCTAGGTAGTACTTTGCTGAATTAAAAATGTTCAAACCCAAAACTATGCTCTACCCTAGAAAAATTTAATTACCATTCAAGTTGGTGGTTGATTGGCCCTCCTTTGCAATCAATAGGAGAATGGGCATAGTACTGATCTGGAATTTTCTAATCTGGCCCATGAATTGGGGGATTTGACCCATGAAATCTTGTTGTAGAAGGAAAGAAAAAAGGGAAAATCGTGGGCAGAGAAGGGAGGACACACACATTTGAGTATGATGACCAAATCTGAGTGGAGAAGAGTGTGAGAAACTCTTATGGTTCTAAGAAAGTAGAGGAAAGTGAAGAAATACGTTTTTTGGGTATGAGAACTATTGATAACTATCTTCAAATCAAGCTGATAAATGGGGCTATGAAATTTTAGTCATTTCCTGAGAAATCACGAAGGAACTAAGAGGGTATGGCATTGAGGGACTATTGGGCAGTGAAAAGCCTCCATTGATCTTTGTATGACAGTTTTGAAGTTCTTTATGGAAAGAGTATCCCTCTTTCTTGGTGGATTGAAGACTTGGCTTGTTGAGTTCTTGTAGATGAAGGAGAGTGTCCTTCATCTTTTCTCATATGTTGAGTAAAGAAATTTCCTCTCATGACATCAAACTTTAGCTCGGGGGTGGACAATTGTGAAAACACCAGGATAAATTGTGTCTATGGTTGGGTGGAAAGTGGCACACCCTTGAGCAGTTGCCAACAATTTCTAAAGTTCAGATAAGTTTTTTTTCTATGTCTTGTATTTCCATGAAAAGTCTATTTAATACTATGGATTTCATATGCTAGATAATTGCATAATTTATTATCCTATTCAAATGGTGGAAATGTCACTCTAATTGTTTAGTTGGTTGTGAAATCTAAAATAAGGTTAGAAAACATATTTTGTTGTTGGTTTTATACCTGTCTTGGTTTGAAAGGGGAAATTGTTAGTAACGGTTTTTAACTCAAAGTATGAACAAAGTGTTGGTTGGTACTTATAGTAGTTTATGTGAACAAATCCTTGAGTTATTAGTAAAGACTAAGCCACTAAAGTCCTCCCAGAAAAATCCTGGTAATAAGGAATGCAATTGTTGATATAAACATGAAGATTGGCCAACTCGCCCTAGCTATTCTATTGGCCTGAGAGATTTGTTAGGATTTAGTATTAGAGGGAAGTGTATACCCCTATTTGGTATTGGAATAATAAGCCAAATGTTGAAGAA
Source organism: Picea engelmannii (assembly GCA_009831015.1). Lineage (NCBI taxonomy): Eukaryota > Viridiplantae > Streptophyta > Pinopsida > Pinales > Pinaceae > Picea > Picea engelmannii. The sequence goes on from ML790228.1 coordinate 559,546, forward strand.
AGCCAACGTATTTTTGAAAATAAATAATGAGGAAAGAAGGAGGAATAAAGTTCAAATTCCTAATTTGAAATAAAAAGAAAATTAGGAATTGGATGCATTGTAATTTATCAAGTTTCATTAGTATTTTGGTAAGAAACGATTTTTACAAGTAGTTACACAATAACTTAATGTCCAAACGGGAAAGAACTGAACATGGTAACTATTCCCTGGAAATAGAAAAAAAATTGCATAAAAAGAGGAGAATAGAACTGTAATGTTATGGAAAAGAATTTAAACAAATAAAAATTGCATGAATGGATATATGTAGTTACACAATAACTTAATGTTCAAACGGGAAAGAACTGAAAATGGTAACTATTCCCTGGAAATAGAAAAAAATTGCATAAAAAGAGGAGAATAGAACTGTAATGTTATGGAAAATAATTTAAACAAATAAAAATTGCATGAATGGATATATGTATTTATATATTTATATGTTTTCTGGGTAAATTTGAATAAATGGTAAACTGTGGTAAAATTTCTAAAATTACCTTTCAAATGTCTTAATAATTTGGATATTAAGTTGAGGAAGTTATATTAAAATTATGTGAACGCTAGCGGTGCATGAGAGATGGGAAGTTTGGAAGTTCTTTCCCTTATGTGCAAGGATTTCACTGTGCCAAATCTTCCAACTTTAGAAATTACGCTCTACATAAGATGCTTTACTCTCTTGAAGGTGTTAATATTAAAGTATTTTATTTATCAACGGAAAAATATAAATCCTCTTATTTTGTCAACGGAATTATATATGCATATATATTATTACCAAATTTTCCATTTTCCTTTTTCCTTCGGAGTTTGGTGATCGGATAAACACTTGAAGTAAGTGTGAAGTTGTCAAAGTGATGGCATAAACATTACAATATTTTTAAATATAATATAATATTATACAAATCCCTTTTCAGAATTGACCGTTGGAGGAAAAAGAGGGGAGCACACGATCGAGCCAAAACGTGTGTCCATAATTGATACTTAAATTTTCAATTTAAGTATTATTTTTATTATTTTATTTTGATCTTGTTATCCTACACCTTTATTATGGATATATGGTGTTAAAAAAATAGATTTAGCTTGTAGTTATGTTTTTTTAAACAATACCTACCTATTTTGTTACAATTTTCTTGTTTTCTTATTCAATTAGGGTTAAAAACAATATAGGATTTCACTCAATACCTCTTAAATTAAAGTTGAAAGAGACTTATATTTCTTTGTAAATATTAAAACATACATTATTTTTTTTATATTTTACATTTTATTAATAAAAAATTAATATTAATTATAACTAATATAAAAAACGTAATCTCAAAACAAAAGGAATGGGATCATTCCATGAGCTATACCTAATTTGTTGAGTTTCCAAATAGCATGATTTTCCCTATCTACTACATTAATAAAAAATTAATATTAACTATAACTAGTATAAAAAACTTAGTCTCAAAACAAAAAAAATGGGATCATTACATGAGCTATACCTAATTTGTTGAGTTTCCAAATAACATGATTTTCCCTATCTACTACATAAACGTTTCCCTTTTTCCTTTGAATTGATTGAGAGGCCCTATCTGTAATGGAATCTCCAAAAATAAATAGAGTGTGCACAAGTAGTTGTACATCCACACATGAGCTCTACATAACCACCACTAATAGAGTAGTGAAACACAATGTCACTTGCATCCTTCTTTGAGTTTCACATTGATCACTACCAGCTCTAACTTTCATAGCTTATCAATGGATAAATAAATCAATTTGAATGCATCCAAAAAGATAACAAGAAGAATAATTATGATGATTTTTTATCAACTTCAAACTTCATAAGAGTAAATAGTTTATAGAGAATTTCATATATTACTGAATTGAGATTCGAAAAAGTTGGTCAATGCAATTCAATTTTAGAATATTAATTGTTAAATTATTTGCTAACATATTTTTATGATTTTAAAATGCAAATTTATTCCTTATGTTTGTATTGTCCTCTCGACCACCTAACGCAATGGAGAAAAAGGTAATTTGATCTCTTTAAAAACATCGTCAAAACAACTAGAAAGAATGTAATTTGATACTTGAATGACGGTCTATTATTTATAAATGAGAACCCAGATTTTTCGATGAGCCAACCCTAGAATTTTTAAGAACGTTAAGAGTGTTAAGAGCGTTTTAAATTTACATTCTTTAAACTAAACATGTACACAAGTCGATATTAATGAGTATGTTTTGATCCGTTAATTAGTTGTATGTACCATTAAATGAGACAGGATATATGGCTATTTCAGGTTTTTTTAAAAAGAAATTGTTATATTATTATATTTTTGCTGTTAATTGTCACCTCCAATTAGGGAAAATTAGTCACTCTCTTTCTCTTGCTTGACTAATAAAAAAACAAAATTTTAAATATTTAAAAATAAAAATAAAAAATTTATTTATTTACAATATTTTGATTAATAAATATTTTTTGAAAAACATTATTGAAATTTTTGTAAATTTTTAAAAGTAAACATGATTTGACTTGTAACAGATCACTATATTCCGAGTTTTGATAGGGACTAATAATATACAAAAATGTAGTTATAGAAAATTTTAATATTAAGGAAACAATATAAAAAATGTAGTTATAGAAAATCTTGAGAATGGTACAAGGAAAAGCAGGAGGATACAGAAATGTGACATAATGAAAGAAAGAATAGAATTTCAAATATGTAGATTCAAGTGACCGACATTATAAAAAATGTAGTTATAGAAAATCTTGAGAATGGTACAAGGAAAAGCAGGAGGATACAGAAATGTGACATAATGAAAGAAAGAATAGAATTTCAAATATGTAGATTCAAGTGACCGACATTTCTTTTAGCTTGTCCCAAATATACCTTCATATGTTTCAGATGAATAAAGAGAATTACTATTTTGATGACTATGAAGTAGTGAAAATAGGGGAAGAAGAACGTGACGAGAAGTCAAATATAAAGAAAAGAAGAACTAAAAAAATTCCAAACACCTTTTAGGGTTGAATTAAAGGTGGGCATCAAACCATACTAAGTGAGATAGATTCCCTCAAATTAATCCTTTGTTGGAATTTTATTTTAGTGTGTATGAAGTCGGTGAAGAATATTTTATTTTTTTCGAATAAAGTTGGAAGGTCATGCATTAACTTGGTGGGAAATTTATATTACTACTTGAACAATAAATGGGTGACCACTATTGATTCAATGAGAAATGTTCAAGAATATCATAAAGTCACAACTCTATCCCATTGGACATGAGGAAGATCGGAGGATTCACTAGCACTTCTATTGACATAAGTAAGGATAGTTTGTAGAAGAATATAACACCAAAATTTGGAAGTAGGTATTGAGAACATCTCTTAAGAACCCACATGTGCTCATCAAATACTTGGGAGGATTGCATGGCCAAATTGGAAGGCAAGTAATTATTTTTGAATAAGATATTACTGACGAAGCATGTGTACATGCATAGTACATAGAGGGAAATAAAAAGAAAGGACCAATGATGGGTCAAAAGAGGCAAAACAATAGATAAAAACCAAGAAAGATGGAAATCAATAGAAAGAGAAAGGAAATAAGACATATGAAATCTCCAATGAAAATAAATATCCCAATGACCATTGTAATAATTGCAATTTTGATGGTCATATTGAGGATAATTGCTAGAGTTTGCACCCAAAACTGCAACCTAATCATTTTATGCAATAATGATAAAAAATATTTTGTTGGTTATATATGTAGAATAGAAGTTGGACAACAATTCCTTATAAGGCCACAATAAGAAACAAAAATAGAAACTGGAACAATTGATTCAAGCATACAAAGAAGTGTTTCAGAAACCTAAAGGATTTCTACTGAAGATGGAAATTTGAACATGAATTTCAATTCTTACCAGAATCTCCATTGCCTAACACCGGATCATATAGATAACCTTTGTTGGAAGGAGATGAACTAAAGAAGCAATTGTGGCAACTATTGGAGAAAAGAGTCATAACACTAAATATTTCACCTTATGGGTCACCAATCATTCTTGTGTCACAGAGGGATGAAAGTTGGGGACTACTCCTTGTTTATTTATCTTTTAACATGGTAACTATAAGGAATCGCTATCCATGACCCAAGATTGATGACTTGCTGGACCAATTGCAGCAAGCCAAGTACTTCACAAAGTTGGACCTCAAATATGGACAACATAAAGTGAGATCAAGATGGGAAGAGAATTGGAAGACATCATTCAAGACACAAGAAGGTCTTTATGAATAGTTAGTCATGCCTTTTGTATCATGGAATGCCTCAACTACATTTATGCATTTGATGAATGATTTTTTGCACCCATTAATAGATTATTTTATAATAGTATATTTGGACAATATTTTGGTATTTAGCTCGACTTTGGAAGATCATATATCACATTTGAAGCAAGTATCAAACACATTGAAGATAACTAATCTACTAGCAGATCTCAACAAATGTGAATTTGGTCAACAAAACTTGGATTACCTTGGATATGAGATCGGTGGATGAGAATCAAAGATTAATGTAGCAAAGATTAAATTCATCAATAAAGGCCTACTCTATCAATGTGATAGAGATACATAGTTTTATGGGTGCATCCATTACTTATGAAATTTAGCTTCTTTATTTTCAACAATTGTTGAACCACTATGTGATACAATAACAAAAAGAAAGATTTTTCAATGGGGGAAAAGTCATCATAGGTCTTTTGAAGAACTAAAGAAGAATAGCAATTCAACATGAGTACTAGCAATTCCTAATTTGCAACACACGTTTTAAATTAAAAATGATGCAAGTGTGTATTCCATGGGAGTTGCACCTAAGCAAGAAGGAAGATTGGTATTCACTTCAAGTTGTTTCATGAAGAAGTTATGAAATGTCCCATATGTGATCAAGAAGTCTATGCATTAGTGCAATATATGAAGAAGTGGAAGAAATACTTCTCAGGTTAGGCAATGGTGATTCACATTGATCACCAACCTCTATTGTCCTTTTAGACTTATACAAAGTTGCATTAGGCAAGGCATTATAAGTGGATGGTATTCCTACAACACTTACATCTTGTGATCAAATTTAAGAAAGGAACAACCAACAAAGTTGTAGACATGATGTCCATGCCACCCATGTGGAAGTTTATAATTGTGGGCATGATAATGTATATTGTACCTTCCACCCTTGAATCATTTGGTCAATCATATGTGAATGAAAATGATTTTGGATATTTCTACCAATATATGAAATGTGTCACTACAACTAAGATGGAGAAGAATGAATATTGTAATACACTAGTTTTGACCTTGGTACAAGGCACTAGATTAGACTAAGGATAAATTATAAATGTGTGGCTATTATGATAAGTGTCAATTCATGTGATATTAAATAAATAACCTTGCAATGTATTTTTTGTAAATATGTTTTGTATGGATTCCTAGATTGGAGCTCAAAGAAAAGGACCAAATAAATAATGGCTAGGAATATAGATGTTGTAAATATACTTTCTATAGATGATGTCATATTGTTACCACATTGCACTCTATGATATGTAAAATGATAATGTTGGCAAATAACACATAATGGTCCAATGTGGGTGTTTGGAGCACAAGTGGGCTATTAGTCCATAAGAAGGGAATATGAAAGGAGGACCATGGAAAAAAAAAAACCTCTATTTCCAAGTATTAGCTTAACAAATCACTTATTTGCCATCATGTTCATTAAATAAAGCTCACCATCACTCTCACATATAAATCCAAATGTAAATGCATGAAGATGTTGGTGAAGGAAAGTCTAATTTGAATAAATAAGGAGTATGAGGAAAAGTATTTGTAAGGAGAAGTACAATCATTTTGGGAAAAATGTAAAATCATTTTATTCCATTCCTTTTTCTCATAGTTTTTGCACTTATTTTTCTTTCCATTATGTTGTCAATTCCATGCTACATTCTCATGGGGTATTATTCCTATAAAAATATGAAATTTACTTAAACCAACACCATGAAGAGGGAATGTGTTGACTTGGGTAAGAACATCGATGGTTAGGTGAGAATAAACTTTGAGGTAAAATGAGAAACCATTACCCATATATGTTTGTTTCTCGTTGACTTATTTCGAGCCAAAGAATAACTCTTCCAAGATTTCCAAAAGGAAATCAATAGTTGGACTATTCTTGCCTACACTGGAGAAAAACATGGTAGTGTTTTCCTGAGAGATTGTATAACAAATAAGGGAAAGGTCCAAGTTCTATTGTGAAAGGAAATGAGAATATATTTTCATGGTTGATTGATGGTTGGAGGAGGTGCATGGAGTCTTCTATAGGGAGTATATTCATTCGATCATGAGAGAAATGTGTTGGGTTGAGTGTGCTACAAGCCCATAGTTGGTTTCTTCACCCCAATGGACTCATAACCCATATTGGGGATGGTATATGATCTAGAAGCCTGTTATTGGGAAATGAAACACTGTAACACAACTAGTTTCTTTAAAAGATAAGTGTATTATTTTTGTTTCAGATTGTTGCAAATTACTCCCTATTTCTTGTTATCATGATGAATTGTACATGCATTATGTGTGAATCTATCTAAGAAGGGTATCATAGGAATGTGTTGACATGTTTACCATGATTTTAATTAGTATGTGTTTAAAGTATTATATTTTATATTAAATTATGCACTAAGAAGGGTATCATAGGAATGTGTTGACATGTTTACCATGATTTTAATTGGTATGTGTTTAAAGTATTATATTTTATATTAAATTATGCACTTAGAATGCATTATTAGTTTGTTGGGTCTTTTTGGAGGCCAAATATACTCATAAAAGGGTGCTTAATGGATGGAATTAAAAATTGGATGCAGTGGATAGTCATCTATTGGCTTGAAATGTAGGGATGTGTATGCCACATAGTGGTATTGGGACTTTGCTCCAACACTATGGTTTTTTAGCATGATAAAATTATCAATATGGTATGATTTCAGGAGGTTCAATTTGAAATCTAAAAGTAAGGATCTTATATATTTCTAGAATTATAAGAGAATTAGATAATAATTAATCCAAAAGTGTGTTCGAATTCAAGTAGACAAGTAGAGAGATACTCTTCTCCAACTTGTCTCTCCAAAGGACAAGGCCTAGTTTTATCAAGATAAATTCCAAACTATAGAGTAAATCAATAGACATGAAGGCTAACAGCTCAAACTCGGAGTGACATAAGTGTGATTCCATCCTTGGAAACAATTATAATCACCTAAAAACTATTCACTTGTGAAATTTCCAACAACATTACTAAAATATGTCATTATTGGCACACTTAACCTCCATTTCAACCCCTTTCCACCACCATATGACCTATAACTCATCTAAAACTCAAACCCTGATTTTGACCGAAAAGGGACATCATATATATTACCCCCAATAAGTGAACTTGAACAATGTGGATAATACCACAAAAATGTGCTTTGCTTCACCACAAAACCAATTTTGATTGTTTCTGGGGTAGATTTGCTAAAATGGGAAGTTAGTTATATGTTGACCATTGTGAACCCTAATTTTTATTGTTATCCTTGATTTGGTCATCTTTGATAACTATTTGAAGACTATGTCAAGGTTTTTTAACCACTTTCCCTATAAATAAATCCTTGAGGTCACTCCATCAATCCATCCAGATTCATAGTAAGGTTATGTCGTTGAAATTTCACTAGATTCTTAAGGACCTTCCTCTTGAAATTCCTCTTGAGAGAGTTTCTTGTCAAGGTATCTTGCTCATAAATCAAGGAGGGGATCATATACTCACACCAAGGAAACCAAGGAACCATCCCAAGGAGTGGAATTGGAACCCATTGTCTTCATCAAGCTCACTTCATATGCGTTATCTTGGCCTTATTCATTTGGTAATGGAATTATTTCATTCTTTTTAAACTTCTTGTTCATACTAATGTTTTTATTTCATGCCGTGGGTTATTTAATTCATGAATAATACATGTTTGAGAATGTTAAAGATATCTTAGGGTTAGGGTTTCTATCTCTAAATCCATTATTGTCTTTTATTAACACACAATCGTTAAGTTAGTGTATTTTGTACACTCTTGTCACAAATTGCAAACAACATAATGGTGACTCCACTGGGGGAAAAGCCACTTCTTCTTCCCTAGTTGTGGGAGTGTGTCTTATCCCCCTTACACCCTTCACTCATAGTAAAAATTTTGGATTTTTATCTGTATTCCTTTTTGTTTTGTTTACATAGAATTTATCTGTTGAAACCCTTCATTTTCACCTCAAGAATAGACCCGCAACTTCCATAGTCATTTTTAGGGCTAGTGTAGATATTAACCCTATTTTTTGCACTCATTTTGTGAATAAATCACCCCAATTTCCACACTCATTTAGCACATAAACTACCCATTGTTTTTGCACTACCAACATGGATTTTGGGATACTTTTCTGCATTGTTCTCGAAAATGAAATTTTTTGACATTTTTTTGTTTTGTCTTGGACTGAGAAGTACTCTTATAGCGTTCATTCATCCTTTTAGGGTACTGGTAACATATTGTAATGAATTCTTTAAGAAGTAATAGGTTGAGAAAATCCCCCTAGGGTTCTTAGTAACTTAGTACCACTTTTAGGTTTTCTTTTGGCCACATTGCATCTTTCTATTTCAATATACTTAGGATAGAACCATAGCTTACTTTAATATCTCTTAGATGTGATTCATTCACAAGAAATTTGGACATAGAAAATCCTCCTTTACTGCATTAGTAATCTTCCTAGTGTTTGGATTCTTATGTGGAGTTTACCCTTTTCTTTTTAGCTTGGTAGTTAACTCTTTTATAGCTTATGAATTAATGGGATGTGATTGTGTATTTGAGGCCCATGTGGAGTGTAAAATTATAATTTCATATTATAGTGTATCAATTTAACTTATCATGATAGATAACCATGCACCACGAGATGCAAATAAGCTTCAACAACAAAGACCAACAAGCCTCGTGAGTGTGATGGCACTGAGACAATTTTCACACTCCAACAAACAATTGTGAACATGTAATGGATCGTTTGTGATATGCTTCTCATCTTAAATGGATGCTCCATATTTAGATATTAATGGGTGGTATACCTCCACACTTGTTCTTACAAATGAGGTTAGTTTTCTTCATGCTTTTTAGCAATGGAAATAAAATAAAGTGAGTTGGAGGTGTTACATAAGCAAGAAAAACTTAACTATGCAAGAATGCTATCCATTTCTTACCAATCCATTCTAATGGATGCACCTCTTTTGGTTTCTCCATATTGATGGAATATTCCATGGATAGGTGAATGCCTTCATGGGTTTCCTCTTGGATTGTTGATGTTTGACCAACTCTTTCATATCCTACCTCTCTCTTTGTAGGTGCTTCCACAACTCCGTTGCAATTCTTTGCATGGAGTTGTGGATGAATCTCCCAACACTTATCAACCCAATTACCACTCATCTTATACTAAGTTAAATTTTTATTTCCCATTCTCTTGGAAAACAAGCCCTTCTTTCCATTATCCACATTTGGACTTGGAGAGCGGTCTTTGCACCTTGCCTCCTTCCTGAAGGACGTGACCTTCTTTTGTAAGGACTTTTTCTTCCAACACATGACCACACAATGGTTACTTTATCCAAAAAATGTACATGGATATGCATACTACAATTTTTTCACTACATGGCCATTCTTTTCATAATTGAAGAAAAAATTGGAGTACTCATGTTTTCCATACCTTTCAGGGATGTTCTTGATGCAAGTCTAATGAGGGGAAACTATTTTACCTCCTCTTGTGGGATGTTCATATCTCTTTGGAGATGTTTTTCATTCTTTCATGATTCTTTTCCCAAAGTTGAAAGAATCTACCTTTATTGTAACATACCCATCCACCAACTAGGATATGGAACTTAAAAATGTATGATCTATGATACCATATTAAAACATAAAACCACTCTGTAATGCATGCTTACATACATAATCATAAAATAAATATACATGCAACATAAACAGGATAAACCCATGAAATAAAATGCATAATTATTACCACAACACATGATTTAACAGACAATTGACACTGATCTTCGAATAAATGACACCAACTACGTGCAAACCTTCCACGTTCCACCCAGCCTTAGACCGCCCTGCTCATAATTATCAGCAGAGGGTCACCCTCAAGTTGGGGCTAAACTCCACTTGAGTAAGGGTTCCTAACCAGACTAAAGTATCACATTCAATAGGAAATTTAGTCACAGGTAACTTAGTCATAGGTGACTTAATCATTGGAAACTCCATCACAGGTACCAATTCATACTGACAACCTATAGTCCCTCATTCCCCACATCCATGTCCCACACCAAGAAGTGTGCCCCCTTCTCTACTCAACGGTCCTTTAGCTTCTCCACTTCCCTTCCAAGACTTCAACAACATGTCAAACATGAAGTCTCAGAACCATATCAATGCAGTTTGGCACCTCGGTAAATAATTCCCAACAATTATATCACCTGGAGAGAATGCAATGTCCTACGAACCTGACAACCTGCCTCTTAAATCCATCTCTCCAAGCTAATACATGTACAAATATATGTGATAGTAACAACAAGGTACGATTTACCACCAACAATAGGGTCCCCCATCCTCTCATGATGATCGAATCATCAGAAAAGTGTACTAAGTCCAAATTCTATGGATGCATGTTCCCAACTAGACACTTGTCACATTGAGAACCACCTTGGGTCCACTTGTCCCCTCCTTAGGACTTAGGATACAATAATATCCATACTTTATACTTTAAGGAATATTAATATTAAATTCCTTTGGGTTTAATATAATATCCATCTTTGAGCAATTTCCCAATTTCAGGGAACTTCTATTGGCCTTTACTTTCAAGAACACATTATCACCCACTCTAAATTCCCTATGAGTTATGCCCTTAGAAGCATAGATTTTTTTCCTATCTTGAGAAGCCTTTAAATTCTATTTTATTTTCATCATCTTCTCTTCCATTTCCTTGAGTAGTTCGGTCCCAACCACTGCGCAGTATGTTGGGTTGTCCCAGCTCACTGGTGTGTTGCATTTTCTGCCATAAAGTGCCTCAAATGAGCTCATCTTCAAGGATGATTGGTACCCATTGTTGTAATAAAATTCTACCAAGTGAAAATAATCCTCCCATTTCGATGGTTTATCCATTACATACATCCTTAGGATATCTTCTATTACCTAATTCACCCTTTCTATCTTCCCATCCGACTCTGGATGATAAGTTGTGCTAAAATGTAGATTTGTTTCAAATCCCTTGAATAATCCTTTCCAAAAATTTGAAGTAAATTTTGGATCTCTCTTAGAAACAATTGTCTTGGGCATTCCATGTAATCGACCTATTTCTTTCAAGTAAATATCAACTAGGTTAGATGCCTTCTGAGTGAGCTTTACTGGAACAAAATGGGAAGATTTGATAAGCTTATCAAACACTACCATGATTGAATCATGTTGCTTGTTAGTTCTAGGTATTTTAGTGATAAAATCTATTGTTACAACATCCCATTTCCACTTAGGAATGGGAAATGGTTGTAGCAAACCAATTGGGTTTCTATGCTTAGCCTTGACATTTTGACATTTCAAACATCTCACAATAAAATCAACAACTTCTTTATTCATGCCTGACCAATAATATTGGCTCTTGACAGCGAAAATAGTTTTCTGGTAACCTGGGTGTCGAGCATAAGTGATCCAAAATCGGATCCAGGAGGCTTCCCAGGTCCAGAAAAGGCTCAAAAATGAAATTCTCATTGAACCAATTCCATTACAACTGGTTCGTTGTGCTGATTCTGGCCATATATTTGCTTTGTCAAATGGATGTTGTATGCGAGAGTTATCGCACTCTGACCATTTTTCCAAACAGGTAAAAATAGTGAACATGGAAAAAAAAATCAATGTTGATGTCAGAATGACATCATCATGCTGACGTAGCATTGAGACATGTGGCAGCACAACATCAGTTTGACTGGGCACAGGGCATATCCACTCAAAAGTTGGTGTGGGCTGCCACATGGCACCCTATCACTGGATGACAGTTTAAAATTTTGTTGGGGCTCATGGGATTCGAACCCATGACCCATTACTGGAGTAGATCTTGGGGAAAAATCCAATGGCCAATGTGCCAACTATTTGTTTGGGGTTTAAAACCCATTTCATTATATTTAATGGCAATGTATTAATGTATGGGGCAGAAGGGGGATGGGGCTAAGCCCCAGGCCACGGTTTGATTGAACCATGTGACCACAAAGCATCAGGCATGGGCGCCTTTCCCTTAACCACTCAAGCGTGCATTTGTAGCACCGTTCACCATATGTATAGGGGCTGGAAGCAAGGGGATATGCGCACCCCAAGGGCGCGATCCTATCACCATAACACACATGACCAAGGATTTCGGAAAAGGGGCCAACATGCAGCACTTTGGGCTGGCGCTTGGCCACCTAAGTTGCATATGACCCCAATTTGTAGGGCACACCCATCCCTGGGGGATATTTTTGAATTTGGTTGCATAAAGTGGGTTTTGACCATATTATATGGATTTTTAATATATTTTATGATTGTTTTTGGAGGATTTGGCCCATTTTTGGGGGATATTGGGCCCTTTTTGAGGCCAGATCTTGGGAGGAAGTTGGGGGATGATAACCAACTTTAGATATATATAAACTAGGCCTTCTTGAGGCCATGGAGGGGATTCAAAGCAGAGTTATGCTAAAGGAAAGCCAAGCCAAAGCCATTTTTATGCAGGGAAGTTGTGGAGGAGCGCACCTTTTGGGCCATTTCTAGGAGCTTCGATCATCCGATTTGAGTGTGGTTTCTTCTGTTGGGTTCTAGAGATATGGGAGAACAAGACCAAATCATTCTTGTATCCTTTTGGCACTACTGTGATGTACTTATTTATCTTTTAACATAAATAAAGAAGCCTCACCCATTGAGACAAAGGCCCGAAGACGTAGGCGAGATTGTCGAACTCCGTTATCACATTAGTGTTATGGTTTGTTTTTGCTTATTGCTTCATTTAAGTTCTGTACATGTTTATATGGATGATACACACTCTCATATCTTCTTCCTCTTTCATTAAGCTTCCTTAATTGGTTAATCAACTCATGCTTAATAACTCAACCATAGTCATGTAAAAGATCTTTTCGGATCAAGTGGTATCAGAGCTAGTTGACGTTTGGATTTGAGTTTTTCATGTTAACTAGGGAAAATCTACTTCATGGTGAAGGCGATCTTGTTGAAGAGAATCCATTGATTGGATTGAGAAAGAGAGATTCTCACAGCGAGAAGATGGCATCGGAAGAGGAACTTTCTCAGGATGAGAAAGAGTTTTGAAAAAATTTGTTTGCCATGTTGGAGATGATGAAAGTGTTGTACAAGGATTACTTGGAACGAAAGAGACCAATTTTGGGTGAATCTTTAAAGGGAAAAAGTGAAGAAGGATAGGATCCTCCTCGTATTCCTCCTTCACCTCCATCATCACCTCCTTCTTCTTCTTCTTCTTCAAGTTCAAGTTCTAAATCCAATGCAAAGAAACATGTTCATAAACATAAGAATGAAATGTCATTATTAAAACTCGATGTTAAATTTGAATTACCCATGTATGATGGTGAAGTTAATGCAGAGAGACTTGAAAATTGGGTTAAACATATGGAGGTATATTGCAGTGTGCAACATATCAAAGATGAGGCCACACAAATCAAGTTGTCATCATTGAGACTTCCAGGCACAACACTCATCTAGTGGAAAAGAAAGTTGCAAAACAGAACACAACAAGTGGATAATGTATTTCCATCATGGCAAAGTTTCATTTCTACACTTAGGAAGCAATTATGTCCTTTGGGTTATAAATAGAAATCATTAATTGAATGACAAGCTTTAAAACTAAGAAAAGGAAAAACAGTGCAAGAGTATACAAATGGCTTTCGAAAAATGGCATTAATGTTAGATATCCATTTACATACCCAAGAAACTCTTATGAAGTATATAGGAGGCTTACCTACACATATTATAAACATTGTATTCATGTTTGGACCCACTAACCTTGACGAGGTTTCTGTTCAAGCGACATACATTGAAGCAGGGAAAACAGGTGTTGGAGTATCAAGGGAATCGTTTTCAAGGAAAGAGGACAAGAGGAAGTGGAATGGAAAAAAGGAAAATGCAATGACGAGAAAGGAAGAGAGGCCCTCTTGCAAGCATTGCAAGAAAGAGGGGCATGATGAGGACAATTGTCGGAAGTTGCATCCCGAGAAGAGACCAAAGTGGTTCAAGGAAAAGAAGGGAAGGCAAATAGTTGCAGAGACAACACGGCCCACAGACTTGGGATTGGATTCAGGTGATGAATCAAAGGTCTCATTGGTTGGTATGACAGGTAAAATGGGTGAAGGACTTGATTATAGAAGTAACTTGTTTTATATCAGGGTCATCATGCGACACACTAAGGTTGATACATTAATCGATAGTGGATCTCAATCTAATCTAATTTCATAGGAATTGGTTAAGCAATTGGGGTTAAAAACATAAGTACATCATAACCCATACAAACTTAAATGGATAAGCAACCATCATCAAATCCACATAACAAAGAAGTGCACATTAAAATTTGTTATTTCATCTAAGTATGTGGAAGAGGTAATATGTGATGTAGTGCCACTAAGCGAATGTGGAATGTCTTAGGTAGTCCATACTTGTTTGATCATAAAGAAATCTTCTACAGGACAAATAATCAATATCAATTAACCAAAGCAGGTCAAGATTATGTGGTTCATGCTCATCATGTAAAGGAAAATAAAACACTTCAAACAATGGAACAATTAAATAAGGCAGTTCAAGAAAGAAAGAAACCTATAATTGTTTCAAATGAAGTAATCGATCTTA
>ML790228.1:574600-592006 GCA_009831015.1 Picea engelmannii
ATGGTAACTATAAGGAATCGCTATCCATGACCCAAGATTGATGACTTGCTGGACCAATTGCAGCAAGCCAAGTACTTCACAAAGTTGGACCTCAAATATGGACAACATAAAGTGAGATCAAGATGGGAAGAGAATTGGAAGACATCATTCAAGACACAAGAAGGTCTTTATGAATAGTTAGTCATGCCTTTTGTATCATGGAATGCCTCAACTACATTTATGCATTTGATGAATGATTTTTTGCACCCATTAATAGATTATTTTATAATAGTATATTTGGACAATATTTTGGTATTTAGCTCGACTTTGGAAGATCATATATCACATTTGAAGCAAGTATCAAACACATTGAAGATAACTAATCTACTAGCAGATCTCAACAAATGTGAATTTGGTCAACAAAACTTGGATTACCTTGGATATGAGATCGGTGGATGAGAATCAAAGATTAATGTAGCAAAGATTAAATTCATCAATAAAGGCCTACTCTATCAATGTGATAGAGATACATAGTTTTATGGGTGCATCCATTACTTATGAAATTTAGCTTCTTTATTTTCAACAATTGTTGAACCACTATGTGATACAATAACAAAAAGAAAGATTTTTCAATGGGGGAAAAGTCATCATAGGTCTTTTGAAGAACTAAAGAAGAATAGCAATTCAACATGAGTACTAGCAATTCCTAATTTGCAACACACGTTTTAAATTAAAAATGATGCAAGTGTGTATTCCATGGGAGTTGCACCTAAGCAAGAAGGAAGATTGGTATTCACTTCAAGTTGTTTCATGAAGAAGTTATGAAATGTCCCATATGTGATCAAGAAGTCTATGCATTAGTGCAATATATGAAGAAGTGGAAGAAATACTTCTCAGGTTAGGCAATGGTGATTCACATTGATCACCAACCTCTATTGTCCTTTTAGACTTATACAAAGTTGCATTAGGCAAGGCATTATAAGTGGATGGTATTCCTACAACACTTACATCTTGTGATCAAATTTAAGAAAGGAACAACCAACAAAGTTGTAGACATGATGTCCATGCCACCCATGTGGAAGTTTATAATTGTGGGCATGATAATGTATATTGTACCTTCCACCCTTGAATCATTTGGTCAATCATATGTGAATGAAAATGATTTTGGATATTTCTACCAATATATGAAATGTGTCACTACAACTAAGATGGAGAAGAATGAATATTGTAATACACTAGTTTTGACCTTGGTACAAGGCACTAGATTAGACTAAGGATAAATTATAAATGTGTGGCTATTATGATAAGTGTCAATTCATGTGATATTAAATAAATAACCTTGCAATGTATTTTTTGTAAATATGTTTTGTATGGATTCCTAGATTGGAGCTCAAAGAAAAGGACCAAATAAATAATGGCTAGGAATATAGATGTTGTAAATATACTTTCTATAGATGATGTCATATTGTTACCACATTGCACTCTATGATATGTAAAATGATAATGTTGGCAAATAACACATAATGGTCCAATGTGGGTGTTTGGAGCACAAGTGGGCTATTAGTCCATAAGAAGGGAATATGAAAGGAGGACCATGGAAAAAAAAAAACCTCTATTTCCAAGTATTAGCTTAACAAATCACTTATTTGCCATCATGTTCATTAAATAAAGCTCACCATCACTCTCACATATAAATCCAAATGTAAATGCATGAAGATGTTGGTGAAGGAAAGTCTAATTTGAATAAATAAGGAGTATGAGGAAAAGTATTTGTAAGGAGAAGTACAATCATTTTGGGAAAAATGTAAAATCATTTTATTCCATTCCTTTTTCTCATAGTTTTTGCACTTATTTTTCTTTCCATTATGTTGTCAATTCCATGCTACATTCTCATGGGGTATTATTCCTATAAAAATATGAAATTTACTTAAACCAACACCATGAAGAGGGAATGTGTTGACTTGGGTAAGAACATCGATGGTTAGGTGAGAATAAACTTTGAGGTAAAATGAGAAACCATTACCCATATATGTTTGTTTCTCGTTGACTTATTTCGAGCCAAAGAATAACTCTTCCAAGATTTCCAAAAGGAAATCAATAGTTGGACTATTCTTGCCTACACTGGAGAAAAACATGGTAGTGTTTTCCTGAGAGATTGTATAACAAATAAGGGAAAGGTCCAAGTTCTATTGTGAAAGGAAATGAGAATATATTTTCATGGTTGATTGATGGTTGGAGGAGGTGCATGGAGTCTTCTATAGGGAGTATATTCATTCGATCATGAGAGAAATGTGTTGGGTTGAGTGTGCTACAAGCCCATAGTTGGTTTCTTCACCCCAATGGACTCATAACCCATATTGGGGATGGTATATGATCTAGAAGCCTGTTATTGGGAAATGAAACACTGTAACACAACTAGTTTCTTTAAAAGATAAGTGTATTATTTTTGTTTCAGATTGTTGCAAATTACTCCCTATTTCTTGTTATCATGATGAATTGTACATGCATTATGTGTGAATCTATCTAAGAAGGGTATCATAGGAATGTGTTGACATGTTTACCATGATTTTAATTAGTATGTGTTTAAAGTATTATATTTTATATTAAATTATGCACTAAGAAGGGTATCATAGGAATGTGTTGACATGTTTACCATGATTTTAATTGGTATGTGTTTAAAGTATTATATTTTATATTAAATTATGCACTTAGAATGCATTATTAGTTTGTTGGGTCTTTTTGGAGGCCAAATATACTCATAAAAGGGTGCTTAATGGATGGAATTAAAAATTGGATGCAGTGGATAGTCATCTATTGGCTTGAAATGTAGGGATGTGTATGCCACATAGTGGTATTGGGACTTTGCTCCAACACTATGGTTTTTTAGCATGATAAAATTATCAATATGGTATGATTTCAGGAGGTTCAATTTGAAATCTAAAAGTAAGGATCTTATATATTTCTAGAATTATAAGAGAATTAGATAATAATTAATCCAAAAGTGTGTTCGAATTCAAGTAGACAAGTAGAGAGATACTCTTCTCCAACTTGTCTCTCCAAAGGACAAGGCCTAGTTTTATCAAGATAAATTCCAAACTATAGAGTAAATCAATAGACATGAAGGCTAACAGCTCAAACTCGGAGTGACATAAGTGTGATTCCATCCTTGGAAACAATTATAATCACCTAAAAACTATTCACTTGTGAAATTTCCAACAACATTACTAAAATATGTCATTATTGGCACACTTAACCTCCATTTCAACCCCTTTCCACCACCATATGACCTATAACTCATCTAAAACTCAAACCCTGATTTTGACCGAAAAGGGACATCATATATATTACCCCCAATAAGTGAACTTGAACAATGTGGATAATACCACAAAAATGTGCTTTGCTTCACCACAAAACCAATTTTGATTGTTTCTGGGGTAGATTTGCTAAAATGGGAAGTTAGTTATATGTTGACCATTGTGAACCCTAATTTTTATTGTTATCCTTGATTTGGTCATCTTTGATAACTATTTGAAGACTATGTCAAGGTTTTTTAACCACTTTCCCTATAAATAAATCCTTGAGGTCACTCCATCAATCCATCCAGATTCATAGTAAGGTTATGTCGTTGAAATTTCACTAGATTCTTAAGGACCTTCCTCTTGAAATTCCTCTTGAGAGAGTTTCTTGTCAAGGTATCTTGCTCATAAATCAAGGAGGGGATCATATACTCACACCAAGGAAACCAAGGAACCATCCCAAGGAGTGGAATTGGAACCCATTGTCTTCATCAAGCTCACTTCATATGCGTTATCTTGGCCTTATTCATTTGGTAATGGAATTATTTCATTCTTTTTAAACTTCTTGTTCATACTAATGTTTTTATTTCATGCCGTGGGTTATTTAATTCATGAATAATACATGTTTGAGAATGTTAAAGATATCTTAGGGTTAGGGTTTCTATCTCTAAATCCATTATTGTCTTTTATTAACACACAATCGTTAAGTTAGTGTATTTTGTACACTCTTGTCACAAATTGCAAACAACATAATGGTGACTCCACTGGGGGAAAAGCCACTTCTTCTTCCCTAGTTGTGGGAGTGTGTCTTATCCCCCTTACACCCTTCACTCATAGTAAAAATTTTGGATTTTTATCTGTATTCCTTTTTGTTTTGTTTACATAGAATTTATCTGTTGAAACCCTTCATTTTCACCTCAAGAATAGACCCGCAACTTCCATAGTCATTTTTAGGGCTAGTGTAGATATTAACCCTATTTTTTGCACTCATTTTGTGAATAAATCACCCCAATTTCCACACTCATTTAGCACATAAACTACCCATTGTTTTTGCACTACCAACATGGATTTTGGGATACTTTTCTGCATTGTTCTCGAAAATGAAATTTTTTGACATTTTTTTGTTTTGTCTTGGACTGAGAAGTACTCTTATAGCGTTCATTCATCCTTTTAGGGTACTGGTAACATATTGTAATGAATTCTTTAAGAAGTAATAGGTTGAGAAAATCCCCCTAGGGTTCTTAGTAACTTAGTACCACTTTTAGGTTTTCTTTTGGCCACATTGCATCTTTCTATTTCAATATACTTAGGATAGAACCATAGCTTACTTTAATATCTCTTAGATGTGATTCATTCACAAGAAATTTGGACATAGAAAATCCTCCTTTACTGCATTAGTAATCTTCCTAGTGTTTGGATTCTTATGTGGAGTTTACCCTTTTCTTTTTAGCTTGGTAGTTAACTCTTTTATAGCTTATGAATTAATGGGATGTGATTGTGTATTTGAGGCCCATGTGGAGTGTAAAATTATAATTTCATATTATAGTGTATCAATTTAACTTATCATGATAGATAACCATGCACCACGAGATGCAAATAAGCTTCAACAACAAAGACCAACAAGCCTCGTGAGTGTGATGGCACTGAGACAATTTTCACACTCCAACAAACAATTGTGAACATGTAATGGATCGTTTGTGATATGCTTCTCATCTTAAATGGATGCTCCATATTTAGATATTAATGGGTGGTATACCTCCACACTTGTTCTTACAAATGAGGTTAGTTTTCTTCATGCTTTTTAGCAATGGAAATAAAATAAAGTGAGTTGGAGGTGTTACATAAGCAAGAAAAACTTAACTATGCAAGAATGCTATCCATTTCTTACCAATCCATTCTAATGGATGCACCTCTTTTGGTTTCTCCATATTGATGGAATATTCCATGGATAGGTGAATGCCTTCATGGGTTTCCTCTTGGATTGTTGATGTTTGACCAACTCTTTCATATCCTACCTCTCTCTTTGTAGGTGCTTCCACAACTCCGTTGCAATTCTTTGCATGGAGTTGTGGATGAATCTCCCAACACTTATCAACCCAATTACCACTCATCTTATACTAAGTTAAATTTTTATTTCCCATTCTCTTGGAAAACAAGCCCTTCTTTCCATTATCCACATTTGGACTTGGAGAGCGGTCTTTGCACCTTGCCTCCTTCCTGAAGGACGTGACCTTCTTTTGTAAGGACTTTTTCTTCCAACACATGACCACACAATGGTTACTTTATCCAAAAAATGTACATGGATATGCATACTACAATTTTTTCACTACATGGCCATTCTTTTCATAATTGAAGAAAAAATTGGAGTACTCATGTTTTCCATACCTTTCAGGGATGTTCTTGATGCAAGTCTAATGAGGGGAAACTATTTTACCTCCTCTTGTGGGATGTTCATATCTCTTTGGAGATGTTTTTCATTCTTTCATGATTCTTTTCCCAAAGTTGAAAGAATCTACCTTTATTGTAACATACCCATCCACCAACTAGGATATGGAACTTAAAAATGTATGATCTATGATACCATATTAAAACATAAAACCACTCTGTAATGCATGCTTACATACATAATCATAAAATAAATATACATGCAACATAAACAGGATAAACCCATGAAATAAAATGCATAATTATTACCACAACACATGATTTAACAGACAATTGACACTGATCTTCGAATAAATGACACCAACTACGTGCAAACCTTCCACGTTCCACCCAGCCTTAGACCGCCCTGCTCATAATTATCAGCAGAGGGTCACCCTCAAGTTGGGGCTAAACTCCACTTGAGTAAGGGTTCCTAACCAGACTAAAGTATCACATTCAATAGGAAATTTAGTCACAGGTAACTTAGTCATAGGTGACTTAATCATTGGAAACTCCATCACAGGTACCAATTCATACTGACAACCTATAGTCCCTCATTCCCCACATCCATGTCCCACACCAAGAAGTGTGCCCCCTTCTCTACTCAACGGTCCTTTAGCTTCTCCACTTCCCTTCCAAGACTTCAACAACATGTCAAACATGAAGTCTCAGAACCATATCAATGCAGTTTGGCACCTCGGTAAATAATTCCCAACAATTATATCACCTGGAGAGAATGCAATGTCCTACGAACCTGACAACCTGCCTCTTAAATCCATCTCTCCAAGCTAATACATGTACAAATATATGTGATAGTAACAACAAGGTACGATTTACCACCAACAATAGGGTCCCCCATCCTCTCATGATGATCGAATCATCAGAAAAGTGTACTAAGTCCAAATTCTATGGATGCATGTTCCCAACTAGACACTTGTCACATTGAGAACCACCTTGGGTCCACTTGTCCCCTCCTTAGGACTTAGGATACAATAATATCCATACTTTATACTTTAAGGAATATTAATATTAAATTCCTTTGGGTTTAATATAATATCCATCTTTGAGCAATTTCCCAATTTCAGGGAACTTCTATTGGCCTTTACTTTCAAGAACACATTATCACCCACTCTAAATTCCCTATGAGTTATGCCCTTAGAAGCATAGATTTTTTTCCTATCTTGAGAAGCCTTTAAATTCTATTTTATTTTCATCATCTTCTCTTCCATTTCCTTGAGTAGTTCGGTCCCAACCACTGCGCAGTATGTTGGGTTGTCCCAGCTCACTGGTGTGTTGCATTTTCTGCCATAAAGTGCCTCAAATGAGCTCATCTTCAAGGATGATTGGTACCCATTGTTGTAATAAAATTCTACCAAGTGAAAATAATCCTCCCATTTCGATGGTTTATCCATTACATACATCCTTAGGATATCTTCTATTACCTAATTCACCCTTTCTATCTTCCCATCCGACTCTGGATGATAAGTTGTGCTAAAATGTAGATTTGTTTCAAATCCCTTGAATAATCCTTTCCAAAAATTTGAAGTAAATTTTGGATCTCTCTTAGAAACAATTGTCTTGGGCATTCCATGTAATCGACCTATTTCTTTCAAGTAAATATCAACTAGGTTAGATGCCTTCTGAGTGAGCTTTACTGGAACAAAATGGGAAGATTTGATAAGCTTATCAAACACTACCATGATTGAATCATGTTGCTTGTTAGTTCTAGGTATTTTAGTGATAAAATCTATTGTTACAACATCCCATTTCCACTTAGGAATGGGAAATGGTTGTAGCAAACCAATTGGGTTTCTATGCTTAGCCTTGACATTTTGACATTTCAAACATCTCACAATAAAATCAACAACTTCTTTATTCATGCCTGACCAATAATATTGGCTCTTGACAGCGAAAATAGTTTTCTGGTAACCTGGGTGTCGAGCATAAGTGATCCAAAATCGGATCCAGGAGGCTTCCCAGGTCCAGAAAAGGCTCAAAAATGAAATTCTCATTGAACCAATTCCATTACAACTGGTTCGTTGTGCTGATTCTGGCCATATATTTGCTTTGTCAAATGGATGTTGTATGCGAGAGTTATCGCACTCTGACCATTTTTCCAAACAGGTAAAAATAGTGAACATGGAAAAAAAAATCAATGTTGATGTCAGAATGACATCATCATGCTGACGTAGCATTGAGACATGTGGCAGCACAACATCAGTTTGACTGGGCACAGGGCATATCCACTCAAAAGTTGGTGTGGGCTGCCACATGGCACCCTATCACTGGATGACAGTTTAAAATTTTGTTGGGGCTCATGGGATTCGAACCCATGACCCATTACTGGAGTAGATCTTGGGGAAAAATCCAATGGCCAATGTGCCAACTATTTGTTTGGGGTTTAAAACCCATTTCATTATATTTAATGGCAATGTATTAATGTATGGGGCAGAAGGGGGATGGGGCTAAGCCCCAGGCCACGGTTTGATTGAACCATGTGACCACAAAGCATCAGGCATGGGCGCCTTTCCCTTAACCACTCAAGCGTGCATTTGTAGCACCGTTCACCATATGTATAGGGGCTGGAAGCAAGGGGATATGCGCACCCCAAGGGCGCGATCCTATCACCATAACACACATGACCAAGGATTTCGGAAAAGGGGCCAACATGCAGCACTTTGGGCTGGCGCTTGGCCACCTAAGTTGCATATGACCCCAATTTGTAGGGCACACCCATCCCTGGGGGATATTTTTGAATTTGGTTGCATAAAGTGGGTTTTGACCATATTATATGGATTTTTAATATATTTTATGATTGTTTTTGGAGGATTTGGCCCATTTTTGGGGGATATTGGGCCCTTTTTGAGGCCAGATCTTGGGAGGAAGTTGGGGGATGATAACCAACTTTAGATATATATAAACTAGGCCTTCTTGAGGCCATGGAGGGGATTCAAAGCAGAGTTATGCTAAAGGAAAGCCAAGCCAAAGCCATTTTTATGCAGGGAAGTTGTGGAGGAGCGCACCTTTTGGGCCATTTCTAGGAGCTTCGATCATCCGATTTGAGTGTGGTTTCTTCTGTTGGGTTCTAGAGATATGGGAGAACAAGACCAAATCATTCTTGTATCCTTTTGGCACTACTGTGATGTACTTATTTATCTTTTAACATAAATAAAGAAGCCTCACCCATTGAGACAAAGGCCCGAAGACGTAGGCGAGATTGTCGAACTCCGTTATCACATTAGTGTTATGGTTTGTTTTTGCTTATTGCTTCATTTAAGTTCTGTACATGTTTATATGGATGATACACACTCTCATATCTTCTTCCTCTTTCATTAAGCTTCCTTAATTGGTTAATCAACTCATGCTTAATAACTCAACCATAGTCATGTAAAAGATCTTTTCGGATCAAGTGGTATCAGAGCTAGTTGACGTTTGGATTTGAGTTTTTCATGTTAACTAGGGAAAATCTACTTCATGGTGAAGGCGATCTTGTTGAAGAGAATCCATTGATTGGATTGAGAAAGAGAGATTCTCACAGCGAGAAGATGGCATCGGAAGAGGAACTTTCTCAGGATGAGAAAGAGTTTTGAAAAAATTTGTTTGCCATGTTGGAGATGATGAAAGTGTTGTACAAGGATTACTTGGAACGAAAGAGACCAATTTTGGGTGAATCTTTAAAGGGAAAAAGTGAAGAAGGATAGGATCCTCCTCGTATTCCTCCTTCACCTCCATCATCACCTCCTTCTTCTTCTTCTTCTTCAAGTTCAAGTTCTAAATCCAATGCAAAGAAACATGTTCATAAACATAAGAATGAAATGTCATTATTAAAACTCGATGTTAAATTTGAATTACCCATGTATGATGGTGAAGTTAATGCAGAGAGACTTGAAAATTGGGTTAAACATATGGAGGTATATTGCAGTGTGCAACATATCAAAGATGAGGCCACACAAATCAAGTTGTCATCATTGAGA
Organism: Picea engelmannii; assembly: GCA_009831015.1. Taxonomy (NCBI): domain Eukaryota; kingdom Viridiplantae; phylum Streptophyta; class Pinopsida; order Pinales; family Pinaceae; genus Picea; species Picea engelmannii. The sequence goes on from ML790228.1 coordinate 584,274, forward strand.
CTTCCAGGCACAACACTCATCTAGTGGAAAAGAAAGTTGCAAAACAGAACACAACAAGTGGATAATGTATTTCCATCATGGCAAAGTTTCATTTCTACACTTAGGAAGCAATTATGTCCTTTGGGTTATAAATAGAAATCATTAATTGAATGACAAGCTTTAAAACTAAGAAAAGGAAAAACAGTGCAAGAGTATACAAATGGCTTTCGAAAAATGGCATTAATGTTAGATATCCATTTACATACCCAAGAAACTCTTATGAAGTATATAGGAGGCTTACCTACACATATTATAAACATTGTATTCATGTTTGGACCCACTAACCTTGACGAGGTTTCTGTTCAAGCGACATACATTGAAGCAGGGAAAACAGGTGTTGGAGTATCAAGGGAATCGTTTTCAAGGAAAGAGGACAAGAGGAAGTGGAATGGAAAAAAGGAAAATGCAATGACGAGAAAGGAAGAGAGGCCCTCTTGCAAGCATTGCAAGAAAGAGGGGCATGATGAGGACAATTGTCGGAAGTTGCATCCCGAGAAGAGACCAAAGTGGTTCAAGGAAAAGAAGGGAAGGCAAATAGTTGCAGAGACAACACGGCCCACAGACTTGGGATTGGATTCAGGTGATGAATCAAAGGTCTCATTGGTTGGTATGACAGGTAAAATGGGTGAAGGACTTGATTATAGAAGTAACTTGTTTTATATCAGGGTCATCATGCGACACACTAAGGTTGATACATTAATCGATAGTGGATCTCAATCTAATCTAATTTCATAGGAATTGGTTAAGCAATTGGGGTTAAAAACATAAGTACATCATAACCCATACAAACTTAAATGGATAAGCAACCATCATCAAATCCACATAACAAAGAAGTGCACATTAAAATTTGTTATTTCATCTAAGTATGTGGAAGAGGTAATATGTGATGTAGTGCCACTAAGCGAATGTGGAATGTCTTAGGTAGTCCATACTTGTTTGATCATAAAGAAATCTTCTACAGGACAAATAATCAATATCAATTAACCAAAGCAGGTCAAGATTATGTGGTTCATGCTCATCATGTAAAGGAAAATAAAACACTTCAAACAATGGAACAATTAAATAAGGCAGTTCAAGAAAGAAAGAAACCTATAATTGTTTCAAATGAAGTAATCGATCTTAAGCAAGGATAGGAAATGATTGTTGAATGGAAAATCAATCAAAGTTTGCTTCAAGATAAGCTTATGTCGTGCAAATATTACAAACATATAAGCTCATTTGCAGTCATATTTTTGATGCTATCATTAGTAATGTTGTCTACATGGATGATAGTGGCTTTAGTAAGAATTGACAGGGTTCAAATGGCTAACAATATGATGTCAGTTGTCATGATTGTGTTACAGTTGATCTTGATGAGACAAGTGTACAGGACAAAGTTCAAAGACAGGGAACAAGTCGGGTGGCCTATCCCGAGCTTGATGACTGGTTAGTAACCTTTTGGGGAACAAAAGATCCTTTAGTGGGGAGGTGTGATCCAGAATTGGATCCAGGAGGCTTCCCAGGTCTAGAAAAGGCTCAAAAATGAAAGTTCTTGGAATTGAATGAAACCAATTCCATTGCAACCATCTCGTCGCTTTGATTCTGACCATATATTTACTTTCTCAAATGGACGATGTATGCAATATTTATCGCACTTTGACCATTTTTTCAAACGGGTAAAAAAAGTCAACAAGTCAACAGGCAAAAAAAAGTCAATGATGACGTAGCATTGAGATATGTGGCAGAAAAACAACAGTTTGACTGGGCACAAGGAAGATCCACCCAGAAGTTGACATGTGGCACTATGCAGGTAAATGAAGAGGTGCCACGTGGCACCCTATCACTGGATGGCAGTTTAAAAGTTTGTTGGGGCTCATGGGATTCGAACCCATGACCCATTACTTGAGCTAAGCTAGGGGAGAGATCCAATGGCCAGCACGCCAACTATGTTTTTGGGGTTTAAAACCCATTTCATTATATTTAATGGCAATGTATTAATGTATGGGGCAGAAGGGGGCTGGGGCTAAGCCCCAGCCCACGGTTTGATTAAACCTTGTGACCACAAAGCATCGGGTGTGTGCGCCTTTCCCTTAACCACTCAAGCGTGCATTTGTAGCACCGTTCACCATATGTATCAGGGTTGGAACCAAGGGTATAGGCACACCCCACGGGCACGGTCCTATCACCATAACACACATGACCAAGGATTTCGGAAAAGGGGCCAACGCACAGCCCTTTGGGTTGGTGCTTTGCCACCTAAGTTGCATGTGACCCCAATTTGGAGCGCGCGCCCAACCCTAGGGGATATTTTTTAATTTGGTTGCATAAAGTGGTTTTTGACCATATTATATGGATTTTTAATTGATTTTATGACTGTTTTTGGAGGATTTGGCCCATTTTGGGGGGATATTGGGCCCTTTTTGAGGCCAGATCTTGGGAGGAAGTTGGGGGATGATAACCAACTTCATATCTATATAAACCAGGCCTTCTTGAGGCCATGGAGGGGATTCAGAGCAGAGTTATGCTAAAGGAAATCCAAGCCAAAGCCATTTTTATGCAGGGAAGTTGTTGAGGAGCGCACCTTTGTGAACCATTTCTGGGAGCTCCAGTCATCCGATTTGAGTGTCGTTTATTTTTTTGGGTTCTAGAGATCCGGGAGAATAATACCAGATCAGTCTTGTAGCCTTTTGGCACTGTTGTTATGTACTTATTGATATTTGAACAGAAATAAAGAAGCCTCACCCACTAAGACAAAGGCCCGGAGATGCAGGCGAGATTGTCAAACTTCGTTATCACATTGGTGTTATGGTTTGATGCTATTTATTTCTTCATTTCAGTTATGTACATGTTTATATGGCTGATATATATTCTCATATCTTCTTCCTCTTTCATTAAGCTTCCTTAATTGGTCAATCAACTCATGCTTAATAAATCAACCATAATCGTGTAAAAGATCTTTTCAGATCAATAAGGCACATTATGCATTTCTTCCAATATCAGATTATTCAATTACCGAGAATTTGGCACATAAATTATGCCCGTGTACATGAGGATTTCATCATTTTCTACTTTATAGTCTTCAACTTTCTGCTGTAAATTACCTTACTGAAGTTTTTCCATTAACTCCATGTATTTCTGATCTAATTTTGCAACCTCTAGAATTTTGTCTTTCAAATATGATTGATACATGCTAATGGTTGTAACATGCATCTCATGTACCCTCTTGTTGAGTGCAACAACCACCTTGTTCTCTTTACCTTTGATATGTTTCATATCAAAGTCATATTCACTGAGGAAATCTAACCACCGGTTTTGCCTCGAATTTAGAGTTGGTTTTCCAAACAAGTATTTCAGGCCACTATGGTTTGTCCTCAACTCAAATATTTTTCCCATGAGGTAGTGCCTCCACCTCTTCAAGGCATGCACTATGGATGCTAACTCCAAATCATGAGCTGCATAGTGCCTTTCATGCTCCTTTAATTTTCTCGATTCATAGCACACCACATACCCATTCTGACTAAGGACTCCACCTATTCCTTCTTTACATGCATTTGTGCATACAATGAAATTTTCATTTGGATCAACAATCCTTGGTATTGGAGAACTTGTTAAAAATTTCTTCAAGTGTTGGAAACTCCTTTCACAATCCAATGTCCACTCAAACTTCACACCTTTCTTATGTAAATAAGTAATTGGGTGTGCAATCTTTGAGAATCCCCCAATAAATATTTTGTAGTAGCATGCAAGGCCCATGAATGATCTCACCTCTAAGGCATTCCTTGGTGTTGGGAATCTTTCAATGGCCTTATTTTTTATGGATCTATTGTTATTCATTCCTATGAAATGATATGGCCCAAATAATGAATTTGCTTCTGATAAAATGAACACTTGCTCAATTTGGAATACAACTGATGCTCCCTCAATACCTGTAACACCATTCTCAAGTGTTGTTCATGCTCTTCTTCAAACTTAAAATATATCAAAATATAATCCAAGAAGACAATGACAAATTTATCCAAGTAATTCTTGAATATACCATTCATGAGACACGTGAAGACAGTTGGTGCATTCGTTAGCCCAAATGGCACTATTGTGAACTCATAATGGCCATACCTTTTTTTGAGAGCAGTCTTGTCGATGTCTTCTTCTTTAATTCTTACCTGATGATATCCTGACCTGAGATAAATCTTCAAGAATATTTTTTCATCTTTCAATTGATCAAAGAGGTCATCAATCCTTGGCAAAGGATACTTGTTCTTCATAGTTACCTTGTTCAACTGCCTAAAGTCTATGAAAAGTCTTAAAGTTCCATCTTTTTTCTTCACAAATAATACTGGGGCACCCCAAGCTGACACACTTGGGCATATATACCCCTTCTTCAAAAGCTCTTCAAGTTGCATTTGTAATTCCTTTAGTTCAGGTGTACTCATCATGTAAGGGGTCTTAGATACTGGAGCTTCTCCAGGAATTAGATTGATGGAGAAATCAATATCTCTTTTAGGTTGCAATCCTAGTATTTCTTTAAATACATCTTCAAACTCTTTTAGGATTGCATAATCTTCAATATTTGGAACCTTATCTTTAGGTGTCTCTTCCATACGCGCTACAAACATTTGACACCCTTTCCTGTAAATTTTCTTCAGCTGCAACGTTGAAACTTCTTTGACAGTTACTGCTCTAGGAATTCCTTGTACTATCCTTAAGTTACCTTCCTCATCCAAGCAAGTAAATGTCTTATTATAAAAATCTAGGACAACATGATGTTGGTCCATTAACCAAATATTCCTTGGTGTTTAGTCCATTCATGTTCATTGGACATGCCTTAACCATCTCATTAATTTTTCTTTTAGCTCTTGTAGCTAGCTGTACCATCCAATTTTTTCCAAGCTTGTTTCTTGGAAATTGAAACCTCTCCACCAACTTATGATCTAAATAACTATGACTATCTCCTGAATCAATGAAAATAGAAATGGTTTGTTTATTGATATTACCTTCTACTTCAATCATATGTGATTGAAACTCATATTGCTTGTTGTCCAGAGCTGCATAAATACTAAGTACATTTCTTCCCATGTCCTCCATTGTTTCAGCTTGCTGTAAATTGTAAACAATCCTCACATTTTCAGTTATGTGAGGGAAATATATGTACATTTGATCTCCCTTACAACACCAAAATTGAATATGTGGTTTCCATGGTCTTTTTCCCAATGTATCTGCCATTCTAGATTGTTTAGAGGTTGGTTGTCCCTGAGAGTTATTTCTAAAGAATGGTGGTTTAGTTCCCTTCTTCCTCTGTTCCATCTTGCTTTTCTTCTTGTCTTCCCAAATTTTTTGGAAAGTTTATTTCCATTTAATTTTATCATGAAGGAACTTAGTGATCCAGATGGATTTCGGTGACCTCCCACTTATTCCAACTGGCTCATTTTGGCAGTTTTCCAGTTCGGCAGTTTTTTCCTAGTTTTTTGGTCCCTGACTTCCGGGGTTGTTTTGAGGCCCTAAACATCGTTTTTAGGGCTCTCCACAATCAACATGTGTAGAGATTTCCACGTGAAACATGTGTATTCCTCGTATAGACCTTTCCAACAGGCTATCGTGCGCCTAAAACGAAGATCGTATGCAAAAGTTACGACCCCGAGAAGTTGATGTACTAACTTACCCAAACAGGGCCCACATGACTTTTGGTGCTTCATCTCCTAGGGTTAGGTTTTTGGATGTCTAGGGTTTTTGACATTCCTGTTTATTGTAAAAAGGCCTGGAGAGCCTCATTGTAATCATCTTCTGGCGAATGAGCGCAATCGTCACATCTCTTCTCAAAGATAAGCCGCCACCATTCTAGCAAGCTTGTTTTCCGCTACATTTTACAGTTTCACCTTATTTTCTTATTGAATAGAAACCAGTTTTACCATATATTTGTTATTCTATGTTAAGCATATTTTGATAATAATTTGTATTCATTTCGTTCTACTCATAAAATCTGGATCAGCAGTATCAGAGAAGTCTGCTCCTTGTCGTTCTTAATGCATGTCCTTGTAATATACCAGATATAAAATGTATGCATAAATGAAATAAAATGCTAGTAATGGCAGAATAACAACAATATAACCAGAACATTCACCACAATAACACTGAAATGATATAAGAATAACAACAGAAATAGCACTTTGAATCTGAAAGAAATGTTCACGGGCCTCTTCGAGGGGGCAACCTCCAGTTGAGCAGAGCTCTATTACAATAATATCCAAGCTAGGGTTCTCATACCCTCAACTCCTATTTATACTAAAAAGAAACATCTAGAGGAAGATCCTTATAGAAGCGGAAGCTTCTATTAGGTCTTCTTACATCCGACTTATTCTATTTTATTGAAAGGCCTTATTAATATTGACCTTTATTACATCCAAATATATTGTTCTACCTATGTGTGGGTTAGCACCCTAACATGTCCGCCCCCTTAAAAACAGCCTTGTCCTCAAGGCTTGAGATGAGGAAATTGTTGCAAAATGGTAGATGGTTCCCAAGTGGTGTCTTCTGGAGTTGTATCTTTCCACTTTACTAGCACTTCCTTAATGGTTCTCTGACGTAGGCAACGCTCACGCTGGTCCAAAACTACTTCTGGCTATAGCCAAATGGATCCTTCTTCAACTAACTCTGGAAGGTTGGTTTGAATTTGGCACTTAGCTCCAATCACCTTCTTTAATCATGAAACATGAAAAACAGGATGTAGCTTCGAATTGCTAAGCAAAGCTAACTTATAGGCGACTTGTCCCACACGCTTGAGTATGGTATAAGGACCATAAAATTTGGGCGCTAGCTTCTGACAATGCTCGAACTTGAGGGAAGTTTTCTTGTAAGGTTGCAGTCGAAGAAACACTTGATCCCCTTTTGTAAATTGACGTTCGGAGCGACCTTCATCTGCTTGTTGCTTCATGTGATTCTGTGCCATGACCAAATTCTCTTTGAGGGTACGGATAATAGCCTCTCGAGCTGTAAGTGTTAGGTCAACCGCCTGGACCTTCGAGGCACCCGATAAGTATGAAGGAAATGAAGGTGGCTTCTGTCCATATACCGCTTCAAAAGGAGTCATGCGTGTAGCTATATGGTATGAAGTGTTGTACCACCATTTAGCTAGGGGTAACCATTAAGCCCACTGATTTTGCTTTTCTGAGGCAAAACACCTCAAATATGTTTCCAAACACTTGTTGACAACTTTCGTTTGGCCATCAGTTTGTGGATGATAAGCTGTGATGAGATGCAATTCGGTGCCTTGTATCTTGAACAGTTCTTGCCAAAAATTGCTTGTGAAAGTTGGGTCGTGATAAAAAACAATAGAGTGTGGCATGCCATGAAGCTTGAAGACCTGATCCATGAATATTTGAGCCACCGTGGATGCTGTAAACGGGTGTTGAAGGGCGCAAAAATGAGCATACTTGGAAAGGCGATCAACAACCACCATGATGATGGATTTATTTCCTGATTTGGGTAAGACGGTGATAAAATCCATAGAGATATCCTTCCAAATAGCAGGTGGAATCGAGAGCGGTTGTAGTGTGCCTGACGATTTGACTGTTTCTCCCTTGTTGCATTGACACACATCACATTCAGCTACAAAATTACGAATGTCCTGTTTCATACCATCCCAGAAAAAGGAACGTTTTACCCTGTCATAGGTTTTGGTGAACCCAGAGTGCCTTGTTGTGGGTGTAGCATGACGCTCAAAA
>ML790228.1:596501-609190 GCA_009831015.1 Picea engelmannii
TCCTCCCCTTCAAGGTACAAATCAACTTCGATATTCCTATATTTGAAGGCCATATAGACGCAGATGTTGTAGACAAATGGTTGAATCTTCTAGAAGGGTATTTATTTGTCCATAACTTCTTGAATAGAGAAAGCATTACTTTTGCACTCCTCAGATTCGTTCCCCATGTCAAATATTGGTGGGAAACTTTCTGTGAGCAGAAGGAAAAAGAGGAACCCTCATTATTTATAGTCATGGTCACCTGGGATTCCTTCAGGGATGCTATTAAGGAACAATACTACCCTGTTGGAAGTTGTGACGACCTGTATACAAAATGGACCACACTGTGGAAGGAAAGAGACCAAGCAGTGCCCAAGTTCAAAAATATCTTCCATACCTTGTGCGCCAAGATGGGTATCAAATATTTTGAGCGACATCTGGTTCTCAAGTATTGTGGTGGTCTGCATAGATACATATAGGTCGAAATGGATTTTCTGGACATCTCATCCTTGGGTGTGGCCTACCGATATGTCGTCAAAATCGAGTAGAAGCTCAAACAAAAGAAGTGGCAATTTGGGCCTGGGAACCCCTCACAGCAAAAGCCAGGAAAGGGCGGCCCCAACCCTCAAAACAAAGGATAGAGAAAATATGGACCTCATCAAGAAAACCAGTCCAGGCCGCAAGCAAAGAAGGACACCAAAAAGACAAAGAAAGATATCGGGAAGTGGTGCGACTTCCATAAGAGCCCCTGGCATAACATTGTTGAATTTCCGCTCAAATTAGTTGTTGGTGGTTGAGGTGAAAGCCTCTGAATCAGATGTGGGTTCTGACTCTGATTCAAAACCAAAAAGGGGGAGATGGATCATTGATGCAGAAGCGAGTGCTACCTTTTCTACCGCCATGCTCCAACCCAGTGAGCCAGACGAGCCAAAGGAAGGCAAGCACATTTTTCATTCACAGATGTGGGTGAAGGGTACCCCACTGCACTTCATCATTGATAGCGGTAGCCAGAAGAACCTTATCTCAGTAGAGGTTGTCAAGTGACTTGCCCTACCGAAAATGACACACTTGCAACCCTACACCATCAGATGGCTCCACCAAGGAAGTGACATTTGCGTCAGCCAACAATGTCGCATGTCATACGGCATCAAGCCCTTCAAAGATGAGGTATTGTGTGATGTTTCCCCTCTCGAAGTTTTTAATGTTCTTTTGGGCTAACCATATTTATGGAAACACCATGTTGTATATGAGCCTAGGCCTCGCAGTGTTATTATTACTTTGAACAAGAAATTGTACAGGATGCCGGAGGCAGTCCCACCTAGTGTTATTTCCTTGATCTATGTCAAGCAATGCAGGAAGGTCATCTCTCATACGGGGAAGTTTGTCTTATTCGTGATTCGCTCTTAGAATGAGCGAAAGATCGTAGCCACATATAGGGTCTCTGCGGCCGACCTCTCCACACAATAGAAGCAAGTGGATAAAGTCATGGAAGCATACTGGGGTACCTATGCACTGTCAGGTCAAGCACCCTATCGATCTGACCCCCAGTGCACCGCTTCCCAATGGGTCAGTCTATCGCCGCTCTCTATTAGAGAATGAGGAGATCAAGAGGAAGATCCAAGAACTACTCCACAAGGGGAACATCCATCTTATCTCATCACCTTGCGGAAGCCCAATCATGTCGGTACAGAAGAAATATGGAACCTGGAGACTCTGCATTTATTATCGAGCCATGAATAAAATCACAATCAGAAATCGGTACCCGATTCCTAGAATCGACGACTAACGACCTCCTTGATCATCTCACGTGGGCCAAATACTTCAGTAAGATTGATCTGAAGTTTGGCTACCACCAGGTCCTGATAGAACAAACACCGCCTTCAATTCAAAGGAAGGTCTTTTCGAATGGTTGCTCATGCCCTTTGGCCTGAAAAATGCTCCTTCCGCTTTCATGAGAATGATGGATGATATCCTGTGACCATTCACCAATACTTTTGTAGTGGTGTATATGGATGGCATTCTCATTTACAACAAGACTTGGGAAGAACACTTGCATCATATTCAGCAGGTTCCGCACACCCTGCAGAAGTATAAGCTATACGCCAACTTGGAAAAATGCTCCTTCGACATGGATAGGGTCCATTACCTGGGATACATCGTTGATCAACATGGTGCACATGTGGATCCATCCAAGATCCAAGCCATCCATGATTGGCTAGCCCTAACCATACTCACTGAGCTTTGAAGCTTTTTGGGCCTTGCCAATTTCTACCGCAGGTTCATGTTGGGATTCTCCCATATTTCATGGGCTCTCAGCCAAGTAACCAGGGGTGGTGGTAAGGAAAACTTTGTATGGGGCCGGTCCCAACAACAAGTGTTCGATGATTTGAAGCAGTGCTTGTGCTCATCCCCGATACTTTCACTACCAGACCTACAACGACCCTTTGAGATCGAGACAGATGCTTCAAACTATGTGTTGGGTGTCATTCTCACTCAGCACGACCATCCTGTGGCCTATCATAGTGAGACATTATCAGATGTTGTCCATAAGTACCCTACTTACAATAAAGAAATGTACTCCATTATGGAAGCCTGTCATCAATGGAGACATTACATTCTTGGGAAGGAGATAATCATCCACACTAATCATAAGCCACTGCAGTTCATGCAGACACAAGGAAAATTGCAGAATTACTACCATCAGAAGTGGTCCACATGCTTGCACCAATTCCACCTCAACATAAAGTATAAAACAGGAAGCACAAACTGTGTCATTGATTACCTCAGCAGACCGCCAGTCGCGACACTCACCATGGTGCTAGACTCTTGCGGCCATGAGACCTCTGGATGGCCCCAACTCTATGAGACAGACCTAGACTTCGCCACCACCTACCAAATGTTGGGTGCAAACATAGTTGTCGCTAATTTCCATCTTCAGGATGGGTTGTTGTGTCATCTGGGTCATATCTACGTTCCATCAAGAGAGAGAGCAAAGATGATCTGGGAAGCCCCCTAGAGTCAGATGGAAAGACACTTCGGCATCGAAAAGACAGTGGCAATGCTGCAGAAATATTTCTACTGGTTGAAAATTCGACAGGAGGTCAGGAAGTATATCAAGTCATGCATTGCCTGCATTATTGTCAAATCGACCACTAAGAAACAGGGCCTGTAAACCCCTCTACCTACTCCTGACATGCCATGGGAATCCATTTCGATGGACTACATGTCAAGCGTCCCATCCACCAAGCGGAGAAATGACTGTGTTTTGTGGTTGTTGATCTCTTTTCTAAGATGGCGATTCTGGTTTCCTGCAAGAAGGGCATCACAACAGAGGCCACTGCCAAGATCTTCTTTGAACGAGTCTGGGTACATTTTGGAATCCCACAAACCATTGTCTCATATCGGGACAGTCGATTCCTCAACACGTTCTGGTTGATTCTCTGGTCACTGCTAGACACGAAGCTCAACAAATCCATGGACGTCCACCCCCAGACAGATGGCCAAACCAAGGTCGTAAGTTGAATGATTGTGCATATCATGCACATGTATAACTCTAAGCACCCTCGGACATGGGATGAGAGTATTCCCTATGTCCAACATATATACAACTGAGCCTTGCATAGCTCAACTGGCCATAACCCCTTTCAGATGGGGTTGGGATTCCAACCATTGGGTCCCATAGATGTTGCACTACCCCTTGCAGTCACCTCGGCCGAATCATCTACTGCTCCAACTGAAGCTGACAAAGCCACCCGATTCATTGAGCAGATCCAACACATCCGCCAACAGGTTCAGGATATCCTACATAAGTCCAATGACAAGTACAAGCAGTGCCATGATCAACACCAGGTGCCACATAAGTTTCAGGTGGGCGACAAATTTTGGTTGCATTTGCAGAAAGAACGCCTTACCAAACCCCATCAGAAGCTTCTCCCACTCCATTATGGGTCATACACCATCACCAAGGTTGTGGGTGATAACGATTTTGAGCTCAACATTCCTCCTTTCCTTGGCCTACACCCAGTGTTCAATGTGGATCTCCTTCGACCTTATTTCCCACCATTATTGGACACCTCAGAAATAGCATAACAACTGAAACCAATAGAGATCAACCTCGAATGAATACAATAGGAATCCTATGATCATATTGTGGAAAAATAGGTCAATGGCACTCGCCAGCAAAGGATCTAGCTTTATCGAGTTGTCAAAGCAAGGCAGCGTCTGTACCAAGACAAGTGGCTCACCTGGGGCCAATTTCAGCAGAAATTTCCTCATCTAATGGGGGCAATCAACGTAATGGAGACCATTGCTTCCTAAGGGGGGGAGGGGGGGCGATTGATCTAGATGGATGTCAGTGGCCTCCCACCTATTCCAACTGGCTCATTTTGGCAGTTTTCTAGTTCGATATGTTTTTCCTAGTTTTCGGGTCCCTGACTTTCGAGGCTGTTTTGAGGCCCTAAACAACGTTTTTAGGGCTCGCCACAAGAAATATCTGTAAGGCTCACCAACATGCAACATGTGTATTCCTCGGATATACCTTTCCAACGGGCTATCATGCACCTAAAATGGATATCGTATGCAAAAGTTACGACCCCGGGAAGTTGATATACTAACTTACCCAAACGGGGCCCACATACTTTTGGCGCCTCATCTCCTAGGGTTAGGTTTTTGGATGTCTAGGGTTTTTGACATGCCTTTTTATTGTAAAAAGGCCTGGAGAGCCTCATTGTAATCATCTTTTGGAGAATGAGCACAATCGTCACATCTCTTCTCAGAGATAAGCCACCACCATTCTAGCAAGCTTGTTTTTCATTGCATTATATAGTTTCATCTTATTTCCTTATTGAATAGAAACCAATTTTACTGTATATTTGTTATTATGTATTAAGCATATTTTGATAATAATATGTATTCATTTCATTCTTCTCATAAAATATAGATCACTTATCCCTTCTTATAGTTTCGTCCAACGTCGTGGGATCATCGTATTGTATCCTATTACTGATAAATGATGGCAGTCCACTCAAATATCTTTGAATCTTAACTTGCTCATCCTTGATGAAGGAAACATATTTTAGTGGCTCTAAAAAAATCATTTCATACTCATCTATGGTCATACTCCCAAGCTTGAGTTCAAAGAATTCCTTCATTTTCTTATCATAGTATCTCTTAGTCAAGTATTTCCTTTGAAAATACCTCTTGAATTCTCTCCAAGTCACTTTCTTTTCATCAATGTGTTGTACCTATACAAATTGATCCCACCACATTGACGCTTTTCCCTTAAGATTATAAATAGCAATTCTACCTTCTTCCTGAGAAGAGTAATTATGCAACTGAAAATAATTTCTCATGTTTAGCAGCCATGTCTCTGCTTCCTCATCCTTCTTTTGTTCACCATCAAAAGTAGGAGGCTTGACTTTGTTCATTTCCCCCTGTAGCTCATCCACCCCATACCTCTTCTTATGTTTTCTGACAGGACTTGAATTGTTGTGTGCTCTCCTAGTTGAATGTCTTGGAGAGTGATGGTGATGTCTACCAACACTTCATGTTCTTCTTCTCTTATCATGAGACTTATGGCTTTATTATCTACTTGACTCGGTCTCCTTATCCATCTTCTTCTCTATTATGTCCAAGCTCTGCATTAACTTGGTGTTCAAGTATTCATGTTTCTCCTTGGCTTTCATACACTTCTCATTATCAGCTTTATAACACAGGATGTCCTTTTGCAAACTTTTTATGGTCTCTACCAAGTTCATGCTTTCTTCCTTACCTTCTCCATGTCCATTTGAATTTGTACCTTTATTACCCATATGGACATACATTCCTTTGATCTCTTCTTTATGGTTGTAAACTCCTTGTACACCTTCCATGATTCTAAACTTTTATTGATCCTATTTTGATCAAATGATGTTAACTCTGCAAAATTTGCAGCCAACAAAATTTGTTAGGCTAAACAATTTAACAAAATCATGAAATTATGTACAATTTTGTTTCCATAAAGCTTCAGAATTCTTTCTTCTAATTTCTTGGGAAATCAACTACCCAATCAACTTCATGCACACTAATTCTTAATTATAAATCCATAATTATCATGCACCATTTTTTCACAGGAATCTCTAAAATGTAGTGCATGTACCACACACCTATATCCAATGTGCATGTTTTTCTATCGCGCGCCAATATCTACTGAGCACAACTTTTTTGTCGCGCACCGATATTCTGCGCGCACTGCAAGTACTACACCACACAATGCCAAGTTCTAGTGTGTTCACACCGTGCGCTAATCCATGTGCACCAATATTCTGTCATGCCCCAATATCTACTGAGAAAAACCTTTTTGTCACGCATAGATATTTTGCGCGCACCACAAGTATAATGTTGCACGTGCACCAAAAAATCATATTGCACTCTGCTAATATTCCAAATGCACATCTAACACATCACATTATTAATTTTGTGCCACAACTCTACACTCTTTGATGCCAAACTTTAGCACATTTTTTTGCGCATGCCACCAACTATACACAGCACAGTGCTACAATTGAGTGTACATATCTTGTGCACCCTTATTTTTTGTGCAATGCCAAATGCTTAGTGTACACACATGTGCAACATTATTTTTTCACATTGCGACTCTACACAATGCAGTACCCAATTTTTAATGTGCACTCTTGCACAACACTACTACTTAGCACGCACAATATTTTCGATGCTTAACTAATTTTTCCATAATTTTGATGCAGAAATTGGGGCTTTTCCCGATTTTCACCCAATCTCTACCATGGATGTTCTGCAATCATGAAATTTGTGATACTTCACTCCAATATACTCAAATTCAACCTCTGCAACAACAAAGCTTTTTTGTGTGCTGCTAGTTGGTATTCCCGACGCAAGTTTTCCAATTCATTCACGAATTGAGACTTTTTGTTTTATTCAAAAATTCCACTCAATCTATCGTGGCTTACCTGTAACTTCAAATTCAACCAAATCCTATTTTGATTTCTTAAACAGGGATTAAAATTAAGGATATCTCATCACTTAACCAAATTTCCCCAAATTCTCCATGAATTTAATAACAAAAATTGGGGATTTTACCCAATTCCACTCAATCACTTCAAATTTCCATCATGAACGCACTATAACTTGAAATTTAGCCACTTACGAATTTAATTCTCTATGAGAATCCACTTCAGCATTATGCCAACTCGGTCCATCCAGGCTCAATGTTGAAAACTGGGCTCTGATACCAATTTGTAACATACCTAGCCACCAACTGGGCTATGTCACTTAAAAATTTATGATCTCTAATACCATATTAAAACATAAAACCACTTTGCAATGCATGGTTACATACATAATCATAACATACATATACATGCAGCATAAACATGATAAACCCATGAAAGCAAATGCATAATTATTACTACAACATATGATTTAAAACACAATTGACACTTATCTTCAAATAAATGACACCAACTGTGTGCAGGCCTTCCACGTTCCACCGAGCCTTAGACCACCCTGCTCATAATTATCAGCAGAGGGTCACCCTCAAGATGGGGTTAAATTCCACTTGGGTAAGGGTTCCTAACCAGGATAAAGTATCACATTCAACAAGAAAATCAGTCACAGGTAACTCAGTCACATGTGAATCAACCATAGGTGACTCAATCACAACAAACTCTATCATAGGTACCAATTCATATTGACAGCCTACAGTCCCTCATTCCCCACATGTCTGTCACACCCTAGGAAGTGTGCCCCTTCTCTACTCAACATTCCTTCAACTGCCCCACTTCCCTTCCAAGTCTTCAACAATAGGTTGAACATGAAGTCTCAAAGCCTTTTCACTGCAGTTTGGAACCTCGAGAAATAATTCCCTACAATTCTCTCACCTGGAGAGAACACAATGTCCTATGGGACTGACAACCCGCCTCTTCAGTCCAACTCTCCAAGCTAATCCATGTACAGATATATGTGACAGTAACAACAAGGTACGATTGACCACCAACAATAGGGTCCCCCCATCCTCTCATGATGATCGAATCATCATAAAAGTGTACAAAGTCCAAATTCTATGGATGCATGTTCCCAACTAGACACTTGTCACATTGAGAACCACCTTGGTTCCATTTTTCCCCTCCTTAGGACTTAGGATAAAATAATATCCATACTTTATACTTTAAGGAATATTAATATAATATTCCTTTGGGTTTAAGCTCTTTGACCTCCAAAATCACTCACTATGCTAGTGTGCGCGCCATCTTGGAAGGCTCTTCTTTTTGTGCACCATCCTTGGGCACTTATATTGGTGCACGTTGTATACTTCAAGTTGTTCCTCTTTTAGTGAACCATTCATGCACACTTACACAGTTGCGTGTTATATATATTAAACTTCATGCTATAATTATTTTAAAAATTGCACGTTGTATTCAATTTAAACTGTGTGCATTCCTTTGATGTGAGATTCATGTGCACTAACTCAAAACGTGCAGAACCAACAAAAGATCTTGTTCCTTCATCTCACCAGCTTATATGTAAAGTACAATTACATTTATATCTACATTTGGGGTTCAGCCTATGGGTATTACATTTCTTGATTCTGACTTGAATTCACTGTCATTATCATGAAGTGGTGTGCCATCTCCTTACATGGGTTGTTTTTGTAATGGCTTGTGATCTCCTCTAACTTCAATTGTCTTGGAGAATTCTCCAACTTCTCCATTTCCAAAAAAATATTCCAAACCAACATAACAAGGTATTTCCTCAACCTATATGGGATTAGTCATTCCTTGGCCATTGATGCCAAGGCCTTTTCCATCTAATTCCATCTTTGTTAGCAACTTAGAGCCAATTCCCCGAGTATGCTTCTCAAATTCAGCAAAAGAAGAATCTGCATCTTGATGGGAAGAACATAGTGAATTAATTATAGTGCATACCTCAGTCATGGTTTGAACATATGTGGTAGAGGATGATCTCCTTTACATGGTAGACTCTTCTTTCTCCTCCACTTCTTCACCATTCTATAACTTTGCCAAAATATCACCATTGGATTACAACTCAAGTTGCAACTCTTGGATAATTCCCATGATAAATTCTCCATAGAGTGACACTCTATGTTGCAACGTCTCTTGCTTCTCATTCTTAGAGTATTGCAGTCTTCTTCTCAATTTAGATTTTTCCTACTGAATTTTCTGGTTTATTTCTTCAAACTCTTAAGCATTTCTATCTTCAAAGATTTGCCCATTGTTTTCCTTTTGCAACCAAGAAACCTATATTTCCAAACTGCAAATAGAACCAATGGAAGAATATTGTTAACACCCTTTGAACAACCTTCTTTGATACCAACTTGATCCAAAACTAGTGATTAAAAACTTCATATTCATTTAAAAAACTTCTCAATTCCCCATAATTGCATTAAAAAATTGGCTTAATGAATTAAAAATTCACATTAAAAAATTGTAAACAAGCATTGAAAAACATAGACAATGCTCATCTAATCGATAACGGATTTCACCCAAGTGGGCTACATCTTTGGGTCTGCTTCAATCCACAAACTTGCTTTATTGATTCTCCTTCAAAGAGAGCATCTCCTTTACAAAGGGATAATGAATTCTCAAGCAAGCCTACAAATGGTTGTCTCTCCTTTACAAAGGACTAATGAATTCTCAAGCAAGCCTACAACTTATTGTCTCTCCTTTACAAAGGGCTAATGAATTCTAAAGCAAGCCTACAACTTTCTGTCTCTCCTTTACAAAGGGAAAATGAATTCACCAAATTCTTCCCTCTCCAGAAAAGGTTTAAATAGTTTTTCAATTGAAAACCACCTCAAGATATTAAGGAGAGGATATCTGTTAAGATCCCATAAATTATTATTTGGGAACCATTCAAGGAATTGGTTTGAGAAAATATCTCAACTATGTCATGAAGATCTCAACTTTCCCTTGACACTAGGAAGCTATATCCACGAGAATGTCAACTATCCCTTGAGACTAGGAAACTTCAATGCTACGTAGCATTTGCACCAATGCTACATAGTTCTCACATTTATATTAGTTTCCTAAAATAAAATTGAAAATACATGAGCACCTAAGCTCAATAGTTAATCATTTCTTTTTATATTTTCCATTTCTTATTTTACTATGCCCATCCTCTCGCCTTGCCACTCGCTATTAGAAGACCTGGACATTCAAGAAATTGATATGCAAATCCATGAACAAATTCAAGATTTACACCCAGGACACATGCCAATATCACTAGAGAGTTCAAGCCAAGCTTGAGCTTTGATACTAGTTGTTAGGAATAATCAAATCCTTCAAGAGAAATAATAAACCAACAACAACAACAAAAACACGTAAATCATGCATACATCATTGACACATGATTTACCCTGGAAAATGCTTACCGGAAAAAATAGCTAAAGATATATTTTTTCCCTTGACCAAATCCGACAAAGCTGACCAAGTGAGCCTTCACTACTCACCTATAGACACAATTACAATGGAGTATCCCAAGCTTATTTAAAGGCTTCATTACATGTAGTCCATGGGATACCAAAACCATGGGCCTGAAAACCACCACTAGTTGATTAAGTCATTGACTCTTTTACCAAGTCAAGTTTAATCCAATACTTAAAACTAATAGGTAATCTTCATAATCATGGAAAATGAAAATAAAGAAGTCTATAGAGGAAATATTTACCTCATAATTGGTAGTCCAAGTGTAGTGAATCCATTCATAAATCTTTATTGGAGATGGCCAAAAACTATTAAATCAACATATCATAGCTTGCGAGTTATAGTTGGAGAGTAGGTCAAATACCTTTGGGTCCACCAATCTAGTAGGACTGGAATATACTCTAATTTCTCCACAATGTAGGCATTAGGTGAAAAGTTAGGAGTGTCATATGAAAAGGGCTTATTTTTACTATATATTTGAATAATGAAGCTTTGAGTATGAAGACAAATAATTGCCTAGCACTCCTCCATGTAGTCTCAATAATAAAGAAAGAGTTGAATCCTTAAAAATTCCATAATTAGAAAGGAATCAATGATAAACTAGTTTCTTTCCAATGAAGAGTAGTGGTTGTTGATATCCAAGGATTTTGGCCTTGAGCTCCAAATGTTTCTTTAAATCATTAATGGGTTTGAATAGTTTTATTTGCATGGTTATTTTCTTCCCTTCTAGAGAGCTTGCCATGAATTTATATCTCTCTAGTAGGCCTAAGGTGTGGGAAAAGGTTTGTCCACGATTATCAACAATTTCATCAAATACTTTGCAATTGGGCATTTCATTAAACAATTTGCAGACAAGCCATGACTTGGTATTCCTTCTCATAGGGTAATGTGGGCCCTTAGGTAAGACATCAAAATGAACATTGACTAGCTCCTGCACAAATTGATCTTCTAATTGCACTTTTATAATATTTAGAGACTTAAATACCAACAATTTGGACTCCCCATATTGAATGGAGCATTCATAAACAACATAAAAAGGATCTAGGTCCCTTTGTAAGTGTCAACTTCTCTCATCAATTGATGGTTTCCTCAGGGAAAACAACCTGGCGCTATAAAGCCATATTTCAAAGGACCATACTCACATAGGGAATTTATGTTCCCACGCTTAGTCGAAGGAAGCTACACCATCGAAGGCCCTAATTCAAATTGAATGCATGAACATCACTATCTACAACCAAGGAAATCTAATCTTTTTGCTTGTATACAATTCTAGTGGAGTACATTTCCAAAATCTTCATGGCATGCGAGGTGATGGTGTTGAGTTGTTTATCGTATTGATAACAAGCTAGTAATTGTGGAGGGAAATGTAAGATCTATGAGGGAGGAAAACTCATTTGATCGATTCATATTTCAATAGGCCAAGGGAATTGCTCTTGTGAATCATCGCTTGGTAAGCTACCAAGTAGAAATTATTGCAGGGCGAATAAGGCATTTAGGAAGTTGATATTCACTCTTGAAATCAAATGCAATCTCGAAAAATATAAGGAAAGTTGATTTTTTATTTTTTAAAATTAGTGTTTCACACAAAGATCATTAAACTCAACCAACTTGTAATCAAGGGTTTTATGCTCACCAAGGTTTGACCTAGGTCATTAACATGATGAATTATATAAGAGTATTTATTTCTACTCGTGGAGAGCATTGGCAATTGAAAATAAACAAAACCAAATTTTCATATGGAGATGAGGATTATTTTAGAATAAAGACTGAGATTAAGTAGAGGCAATGAAAAGAGATAATGTTAGGAATAGGATCACAGAGTAATAAAAATAAAAATGAATGTGAAAATAGAACACAACACAAAAGAGACATCGATATATGTGGTTCACCCAATATGGGATACATCCATGGAGAAACAACAAGTGCTTCCTTTATTCCATCTAGCAAAATGAAGGGATAAAACCTACAACACATCTTTTGCAACCTCCTCTTCACTCTCTCAAAATCTCCTTTCTCAGCCACAACGCTTTCTCTCCCATACACAATTGTAACATAATTCCCTCATAGAAATAGGGTTGCCTTTTAGGGAAAAAAGGCACTAGGATAACACCTACAATCGGTTTTTCACAACCTAATGATGAATGGTCCAAATTGACTACGAAATTACAATATTTTACAAGGATGCCCCCAAACCCCTGCTAGGGTGGGCTTCAAAGGATTGTCTTCTCCCCCCTGGATCCCCTTGAAACATTA
>ML790228.1:609229-620829 GCA_009831015.1 Picea engelmannii
TCCCCTCCACACCCTCCTTGTTAGGAACTAGGATCCAACGCAACTAAAACAAGACCTCTTAATCAAGAAGATAATCGGGTTCCACAACCAACAAATCAAGATGACATTGGAAAGAGATCAAGATGAAATTTAAGGGACAATATCTAGGAGGATGGTCAAAGGATAACAACGAAGGGGGTGCATGAGAAATAATATCAGTGTGTATGAACATCCCAAATGAGAATGAGCATTATTTGATCAATATTGAATTAATGACCAAGATTGAGTGATCCAAAATGGATCGTGTTGTTGCTTTATTTCATTATTGATGCTCTTGAATGGGGAAGGCATAATTTTGGGCCTATAGAGGGGAGTTTGGGTTACATCTTGAAAACCGCACTAATAGAGCATAACTAAAAATACTCTTGTTTGAGGTCTTGAAAGAATAATTTCTAGGGTCTCTTACCTTGAGGACAATTATCTTAGAGGTCCTCATTGTACTTTGTAGGCTGAGAGATTTTCAATTGTGGGTCATTTTCCTCAAATGGAGGTCATATGTGATAGTTGTTCCCTTGGCAAGGTAACCATCATATTATTCCTCATAGATCCATGTGGAAGCCACATCAGCTCAACTATGATTCACTCATGGTGGAGTTAGAAATGAGACTCTAAGCCTTGACCATAACAACCAAGGAAGGGAGTTAAAATGATATCATAATGGAGGGAAAGTGGTTCAACTTATATTGTACTTAGTGACATTCCAGAGTAGAGCAACTACCGAGAAGAGTAGAAATATAGTAGAACAAAGGAAGAGGACATTTTGTAGGGAATTGTACTAGACCATAGTGTCTCATAGCTCCACAACAAGCTTAGTTATAGTTGGAATTTTCCTTGTACTCTTAATTGACCATAGTGTCTCATAGTTCCACAACGAGCTTAGTAATAGTTGGAATTTTCCTTGTACTCTTAATTGATTGTAAGAAGAAAGGCACAATCCTTCATTTTGTTGGAGTTTTCCCACATTGGATTTCTACATTGTAAATATTGTAAATGCTTGTCTTTGTTATTATAATTCTCTTTTTTCATTTCACAATAGTTAAAGTGTGTGCTTTATCTTTTTAAATGACTAAAAGTACAAAAATAACAGTTGCATAATCAAGCACAATATCATTGAAGTAACATTGAATTTAACATTTGTTTTGGTGAGCTAACCATTGGAATATCCAAGGCAGTGTACATATCATATTGGTATCAAAGCAAGTTTTCTTTAGACATTTTGTGTGATTTGAGAACAATTTATGCTTATCTTGCTGAGAAAGTCTTAACTATAGGGAGAGTTGCATCTTGTGAATCCAAAGATCAACATGAGAAGGGTAAATAAGCCATTGCAATCCTCAAATATGGCAAATGAAAACAGAGAAAAACTAGTTGATGAAGGTAAGTTAAGATTTGCAAGATTGGAATCTCAAGTAGCCAACATTTCTAGAAGTATGATTTGTCTCCTTACCATTGGTTGCTCAAACAATATCGATCCCTTTTCAGAGAAACTCCACTACAAGGAGAAACTAGAAGATCATGAACATTGGAAAGAAGTGTTGATATTATGGTAGTTGCGGGAGGTATGTACCTCCACACGTAAACCTAACGAGAATAGAATATTCCAGGAAGCAAGAAGAAAACCCTAAATAATTGATTAAGAACCCTAGAAGACAAGTTGGCTAAAGAAAATGATTTGTACTAGGTTATTAACCTCCAAGAGAAGAAGTCGGCTAAAGGAAATGTTATATACTAAGTAATTAACACCCAGAATGAGAAGTCGGCCCAGGCAGTCTGGCAGAAATAGTAAAAATATAGGAGGCCAGTCTTCATTATGGCCAACATTCTCAGAACTGCAGAAGTACACTTGTGCGCACTGCAGTTGGCCAGTTTGTGCACAAGTCTTGGGAGAAGTTGTTGTCGGCAGTTCTGCAATCTGCATTTTTTGGTTTTCTGGGTTGGACCCTCTGATCAGATTTTGTTATTCTTCCTTGGTGCACCCCCTTTGTTTGGCTATTAAGCCTAGGGTTTGCTTCCGGAATTCATTCTCTGTCAAGGTTAAGGTGCTCGTGGGTGGCTTTGGCCTATGGTTGGGTGACAATATTGCTATATTGTCTATGGTTAAACGAGCACATCCATTACTTTCTAACAGGTTATGGGCCCATACTATCTTCGGACATTCTAATCGTTGGAAGATAGATTGGCAGGATTTGCTCAGTTGTAGTTGCAGTTGTAGCCAGTGTTTGTTGCAGTAATGAAACCCTAACCCTCTTGTTGAGGCACCTTAAGTGAAGGGATTGACCTAATTTTTGGATAGCCTAGTGTGCCCTAGCCTAGCGCACCTCTTGGTTTTCTCAGCAAGCCAAGACGTCAAGTTTGAGTTTTTGGTCAAAGTCAAAGGTTGACCAAGTCAAAGCAGTTATGACTTACTCTATGAAGTCAGAAAACAAATTAGAAGGAGCTTCTAACTTCAGAGCGTGGAATACAAGGATTGACCTCATCCTTGACAAGAATAAAGTGTTGGATATCGTGAAAGGAAAGATCGTGGAACCACAGTTCGAAGAAGGAAAAGAGAAGGAACCTCAGAACGTTGTAGTTATGGATTAGTTCAAAGATAGTGACATCAATGCCATGAGTATCATAGTGGACTCTATAAAATACCACCTGATACCCTACATCTCCCATATTGACTCGTTTAAGAAGATGTATGATGCCCTAACAAACCTCTTCTCAGTCAGAAACATTGGACAGATAACGAGTCTAAATAATGAGCTCTGTGACATGAAAATGAATGGTGATGACATCATAACTTCATACTTTGTGAGAATCTCTCAGTTAAGAGATCAACTACAAGCTATTGAAGAGATCATTTTAGAGAAGGAACTATTAAATATAGTACTCAATGGTCTTTCCAAGACATGGGATGCATTTGCCGCAAGCATGAACACAAGGAAGGAGTATCCTACATTTGAAGAACTTTGGACTTGTTGTGCACAAGAAGAATCAAGGATTAATGCAAAAGAGAAACTCCAAAAGAAATACGATGATCAAGCCTTCACAACAAGGTTCAAGAATTTCAGGAATAAAAATAAGTTTGGCTCCAGGAAGAAACCAAATCAAGAGAAAGTTATGTAAAAAATACAATGCTTCAATTGTCGAAAATATGGTCACTACAAAAATCATTGTCCTGAGTTAAAGAAAAGGAAGGAAACACACGAAGCATCAGTTGCCGAAAAAAGGGAACCCTCGAAGAAGGTCATGCAGGACAAAACAAACTTCTTCTTCTAAGACAAGGTAACAATATTCTTCATAGTTCTTGTACATACCATGCTTACATAGTTTCCGTACATATCTTGCACATCAATTTCTTAGAAGATAATATGTTCAAAGAGAAACTACACCTATGGAAGAACAACAAAATAAGGACTGCTATCACGATGACTACAAGTCAGGCAATACACATGAAGGGATAAAGTACATCAACAACCCTTGGTAACAATTCATGTGGAAGCTATTACATAAGTAACAACTGCAAGATAAGCCGAAATCAGAATCAAACTTGAAGAAACCTAGAAGAAGTAAAAACAGAAAGAAGTCAAGAAATCAAGAGGAAATTGGAAAATGACGTATGACACTTTGCAGAAGGCAATAAGGATGCAGATAGAAGCATGGACTCTGTTATATAATTCCTAAAGAAGAGCAAGCATTCATGCATGAATCAAGGATTAGGATTGAGCTAATCTTAAATAACATGATCCATTGAAGATGATGAAGTATCTATCCATGTTCCCATCAATGGTAGCAACCATGAAAAGTAACACGTGTTCAGTTTGACTTTAGAAGAAGTCTTCTTCGAAAAGAAGCCTTAAAGTATCCTTGGTTGTCCATCCACATCCATGATCCTATGATGAAAAGAAGAAGTTGGAATCCTCAAGGCATGGAATCTATAGAAAACTCCATGGATCAAATAGCTAAAGAGAAACATGAAGAAGAACATGAAGATTCCAAGAGAGAAATAAAATCTAGAACAACTAGTGATTATATCGAGAATCATAAAGACTACCAGCTTGATCTGAACCTTCTAGAAGCAATCAAACAGAAGAAATGAAAGTTGTGATGAAGAACAGTGTATGGAAGACTTATGAATGAAAGCATTGCGAGATCCAGAACCAAAGGTTCTCCCAGATGGAGGGAGAGGACTGTGATGATAGCTTGTTCCAAACATACCTCTACATGAGCCATTATATCTTCTGCAATATCCATGGGTTGGAGTTTACATCAGATAAATGTAAGGAATGTTCTCAGAATAATTGAACAAGAAACGTATGTAGAGCCACCTCAAAGTTTTGAGGTATACCAGAAAGAGAGTCTTGTATACAGATGGAAGAAGATCTCATACGGATTCAAACAACTTGGTGCAGTGCCTCCAATGCATAGCATAAGTGTGGTGAAAACTTTCTATAACAAAGATATTGTATCAAAATGGTTACTCAGAAGCTCAAGATGATGGATTGCTAATCCATGACAAACTCTCATGATGGAAGAAGAAGTACCACTTGGATATGTTCCAGTTTGACCCTTGCCACGATGTTATGAGCTAGCAGGAAACAAAAGATGAATCCAACAATGATATACTATATTGATCAGAGCTATATGAAGCCTTCAGAGAAAACCAATGTTCCAGAAAGACCAAAGTACATTGAGATCAAGCATTACATTCTCCGTGATGAAGTCCAAAAAAGAGAAGTGGTTCTCTAATATATATATCTCCACAGATGAGCAGATAAGCAGATATTTTGGTAAGGCCTCTGTCCAAGATGAAAGAGTTTGCGTACTCAAGCTGGAGCTCGTGGAGATGGCTTCCTTATTGAAAAAGGAAGAGATGACTCCCAGGTTGGGAGGGAGCACTGATGTGTTATTGATTTATGGACAATCATTTTCTAGTTCGGAAAATGGTCCAGGTCAAACGGTCATTTTTGTAATGAAAATGGTTCGATGCATTGTTGTTGTACCATAGACAGCGATTCCCCTTGTGGCCAATGTGGGGGAATGGTCTAGGACAGTCTTTCTTCTTGACGGTCACTCTCAGTAGTGGTCAAGAAGACTGGCCTGCCTCGTCGGATAGTCATTCTTTCGAAGCCCACAATTGTGAGCAGTTTTGAAGAATGGTATGTTTTGGAGGTTGGTGTAGGACAGTCATTTCCTTAGGAAATGGTTCGAACAGTCATTCCCTAGGGCAGATTCATTCTCTCCAGGTTGCAGTTTGTTTAGTGCCAGAGGAATGGCCCAGATAGGTGAATGGTCCAGGTTCAACAATCAGAGATAGACATTCCCTAGGGTAGACTCATTCTCTCCAGGTTGCACTTTGTTTAGTGCCAAAGGAATGGCCCAAATAGGTGAATGGTCCAGGCTAAGAAATCACGACAATTATTCTTCCTTACTTGAGAAGAATAATCCAGATAACCCATCATTAATGTTTTACTCTCTGTGGGTAGATGCTTTTCCAGATCTCACAGATGTGAGTGGAAGAATGACCTAGATGACTCAGTTTATATTATGATATTTTTTTTCTGTGCAGGTTGAAATCAGATGATATGATTGCTATGGAGACTGTATGTCTCTAGACAATAGATGTATGCTACAGTGGTGGATGTGTTCCACTGATTGTGACTATATGTCACTGATCAAGTAGTTGTGTGCTACTCGGTGTGGTAGTGTACCATTGGATTGTAGTTGTATACTACTATAGATAAACACAGTTGTGTTCTATTGAATGACATTATTATTATTGCCTTGTAAACTATCAGAGGTATTGAAAATGATTATCAACTAGATGGATGATCAGTGTATTGATGGACAAAGATTCTCTAGACGGGAAATGGTCCAGAACATCTATTCTTCTAGGAGATATGCTCGGATTGGAAGAATGGCTTTTGGTATCACTCCTTGGAGTGAGTGACTTATTCAACGTCATGTTTGATTACTCAGATGGAGTATGGTTTCGAGAGATGATGCAGTTGATGTTGTCAAATGACATTGATAGTGATGATGGTGTTTATGATCTAATCATGAGATAGTTTGTACGACTATGATGGTGCTACCGTTTGAATGGTATGTTTGTGCTCAAGACCATTGCCTTCAATACCTCCCTAGCTAGGAGGGAGTGTTGATATTATGGTAGTTGCGGGAGGTATTTACCTCCACGTGGAAATCTGACGAGAATAGAATATTCTGGGAAGCAAGAAGAAAACCCTAAATAATTGATTAAGAACCCTAGAAGACAAGTCTGCGCAAGAAAATGATTTGTATTAGGTTATTAGCCTCCAAGAGAAGAAGTCGGCTAAAGGAAATGTTATATACTAAGTAATTAGCACCCAGAATGAGAAGTCGGCCCAAACAATCTGGCAGAAATAGTATAAATATAGGAGGTCAGTCTTCATTATGGCCAACATTCTCAAAACTGCAGAAGTACACTTGTGCGCACTGCAGTTGGCCAGTTTGTGCGCAAGTCTTGAAAGCAACTGCTGTCGGTAGTTCTGCAATCTGCATTTTTTGGTTTTCTGGGTTGGACTCTCTGATCAACTTTTGTTATTCTTGCTTGGTGCACTATCCTTGGAGAGAGGTGTGCCACCTTTGTTTGGCTATTAAGCCTAGGGTTTTCTTCCGGAATTCATTCTCTGTCAAGGTTAAGGTGTTATAGTTGGATGATAATATTGCTATATTATCTATGGTTAAACGAGCACATCCATTACTTTCTAAAAGGAAGAACCAAAATACAAAGGTAATTATAGTATCCAAGGATAAGGAATGGTTTGAAAGGCAACTCTGCCATTCTAAGCCAGACCAAAATACCGAAAGGGATATCTCATATGCTTGGAGTCTTGTCGATGTCACGTGAGCAACGCCCAATGAAATCGAAGTTGCAGCTGACGTCCGGAAGAGTCAAGTCCAGAAGGACAGACGACAACATTGTGTGGCATTCTGGAATTGAAAGGAGAGGCCCTACAGTCCTCGTAAGAATCCCAGAATGTAATCAGAACCAGACGTGCGGTACAATATCACTCATCCATGGGAATCCCCATTGGAGTTCGGGACTGTCCGGAAGAGACTGTGCCCACTGTCATATCCAATTGAGATCCATTGTAGTCACACTCCTTGGGTGAGTCTGGGGTGTCCCTCCTGTGACTGCGCCATTTTTTTATCTTACCAAGATCAACGACCCAAAATCGAATGAAGTTTTGGGGTGCAGTTCCTCCCCTGTCCTTTAAAAAAATCTCGCTCTCCAGTTGGCATGACAAATGGAGGTTGCCCATTATTGGATCTGTCATACCTCTGACCACAGGACCGTCAGATCTTCTCATGATCGATGGAAGGAACACTCCGTGAACGAATTCGAAGGTGCCAAGAACCTGTAGCTTAAGACGATTCAAAGCAAAGGACAAGTTCACGTTATAGCCGTTGAGTCAATTGCAGTTTAGAAACTGGTGAAGAGCACCGTTGTAATCTGATGATCAATGGCAGCAGCAGTCTGTTATCGAATGCGAAGGTGCCAAGAACCGGTAGCCTAGGACGATTCAAAGCAAAGGACAAGTTCGCGTTATAGCTGTTTAGTCAATTGCACTGTTGTAATCTGATTGCCCCGAGATTTAAAAAGTCAAGAAAACAATTTTCCGTGCTCGACTATTCCATGTACATTGGGTTTCTTCAGCTTGAAATCTGTGTCTGATGTATAGATTGTTAATTTGTTGTACTAATTTCTTAGTATTAAATAATATACAATAGCATAAGTAGCACGGAAAAGAAAATAATATAAAATATGCTATTGTTGATTTGTGTTGGTGAAACGTGTCTTTGGTAGGTTAGATTATTACAGATAATATTAATATTAGAACCACCCTAAAGACAATGAAGAGATAATCATAAGGCCTTGAGCGACACCCATTTGAGTATGGATGCTCTTTGGTTATACTCGACGACGAGATGGTCAATAGAACACAATAGGCGTGTGATTGGTTGAGCGAACGAAGTCTTATAGGCATGGCAGGAGCACCTTGGACACACAACGGTGACATGCGGATCCAAGGGAGCACATGCCTTATTTGTCTTGTGACGGAGGATGAGGACTTGGGGTTGTGGTTGGGCAAAGATGGGGTGACTTGGGCACGCACCCAAGGAGTTGATCCACCTGCCCTTGGCAGCATGGGCGTGTTGGAGAGGTTGGATGACCCATCGACACACTCACGAAGAGTTACATCGTTGATTCAAAGAAACGCACAAGGCAAGGGCGCACTTAACGTTGGGGTGCATCGATCCCAAGGGATGTAATGGTTCATGAACATACATGTTCGTTTGGATGTGTCGGTCCGCGAAGGGGTGCGTCGATTCGTTTGAGCGCGTTGGTTCGCAAAGGGGCACGACACACCCAAAAGACACGACGGTTCATGAAGGTGACGTTTGGAATCCATATAAGAGCACAAGACACATGAGCTAGAGGCATCATCACAACTTGAGTTGGAAAGTGAGGTCTGCGGCTCGGGTTGAGGTGACGAAGATGAAGGCGAAGTGCAAAGATTGGTTTTAGTGTCTAGTTTGGTGTCTTGGGAAGGGCACACGATAGAGACACACAAAGGTCTGATAGGGCGGTGTGCATGACAGGGAGAAGGATGCGACAATTAGGCTCAGGTTGTGACAAGGAGACTTGGGTGTATGAGCAAGTAGGCAAGTCGGGATGTGACTTAGTCGTATTGAGTTGTGAGCTCCTCTTTGTAATCATTGTAACAACATTTGTATATAAAGACCTATATAGGTGTTAGGCATGGTTTGTGCCACCCAACCATACTTGTCTCTTCTTGTGTATGAATGGTTGCATGTTCGTTGTTGTGTAATTGGCTAAGTATATGAACTGTGTGAATGTTTAAGTAAATAATGCAAGTGTAGTTGGTACGATTAACTCAAGGCAAAGTATGGGTGTGTCTTGAGTGAGGCATAGTTCGGATGAAGTAGTTTCGGTTTAATCAAGTTGTTGAAGTGAAACATTGCGGTGTCGCACTACCCTAGGTGTCAGAGAACTTGGGTGCATCAAGTCGAGTTGGATCTTCGATTAGACTATGGGCACGTGATAGATGGTATCAGAGCTTGTTCGTTGTAGAGTTTGATGAAGGGTCGATGAGCTCTTCACCACTATCTCGACGATAGATGGTATCAGAGTAGACTTGGTGAAATAGATCGGTAAGGTGGATTGGTTCATCGCAGAGGTAGCTTTGGTCGCAGACTTTGGTGGATAGTCAATATCAAGTTTGTGGCAGAAGTTGGTGTTGATTGATAGACCAAGTTGTGGATGAACTTGCAACTTGTGGACAGTTTTGAGCTCACACTTTGTGTAAACCAAGAGCAAAGTTCGTGGGTGAATTGAAACACTTGGACAGAGCAAATGTTGCAGAACTCGTCGCAAAGTTCATTGTAGATTTATGTTTGAACGGATTTGGGTTACTAGCTTGACTCATTGGTAGGTTGGGAGCTCCACCGGACAAACATAATGACTCTGAACATGACAACAGGTTGTGTGAAGAGTTGTGAAGCAGTCGGTCAAGTTGGGGCATCCGCAGACTTGTGAAGGCAAAGTTGAGGTAGTAGCACGCAATGGTCTCAGTGCGGCAAGGTTTCAGTCGTTCAAACAAGTGAAGAAGTTGAGTCGAGACAAGACGCAGAGTTGTGTGATGCAAGCCAAGACTTGACTCAACCCAAGAGATGGAAGTTGTGCATGAATGGCAGAACATGATGGACATTGTGAAACAAAGGTTGATGTAGTGTCATGACAATTCATAGAAGATGCTTAAGATTGCAATATGGAAATCCCGTGACGACGAGACATGGAAAAATAGAATGGACATTGTGAATCGAAACTTGGCACAATTACAGGAAGGATTGAAGAAGATGCACGAGATCGAGGAACAACCGAAAATATGTGACGAAGAAACAAGGGCTTGTTTTGATGGAACCCAATCTAGAGAGATGTCAATGTTGGGGTTGCTTAGAAAGGAGGATGCCCAAGGAAAAGGAGATGTCGCAACAAGGAAGATGTTGCTTGATCATAGAGGAAGACTTGTTCAGTTTTTTCTTTGCAACGAAAACCAATTCGCAACATATTGTCCGATGAAGGCTAAGTTGGAACGGTTGGAAGAAGACCAAGTGTAGCAGGCAGAGGAGAAGCTTTCCACCATAGTGGAAGTATTCCAAATGCCCACACCTTCAAAGGAAATGTTGGAAGCAACAGATGCTTTGGAAGCAGCAGATGCTTTGGTAGCACGTATAAAGGAGTTTAGAGATAGAGGTTGAGGACAATGTTTGCAAAGTGAAGGACAAGGAGTTTGCTTTGTGGATGTGATGATAAGTGGGGTGAAGGTTGCTACTTTGGTGGACACCGACACGACCCACGGCTTTGTGAGTGAGCGGACCGTGAAGTCACTCCATTGTAAATTTGAGAACAACATGACCATATTCAAGGTGGTCAACTCAACAGTGGAACCGATAGCTAGGGTGGTTAGCTCTGCACCTTTGAGAGTTGGAAGTTTGTTTGGTGATTGGGACTTGATGTTTGCTCCATTGGATGATCATGCATTGGTCTTGGGGCAGGACTTTCTCATATTTTCCAAGGAAATTCCACTCTCGCACACAAGTTGCTTGATGTTCTTGGACGAAGCCAAAACGCCAAGTATGCCCATGACAACGAAGAGGGAACTTGGGCGAATACCTAGGATGTATTTGATCAAGGTGATTAAGGGAGTCGACAGAAGTGAAAAAAGACCTTGCAATGTGCAACAACAACGAGGAGTGAGTTTGGCCATGGTGACCTTGGGAGGATTGGGTCAGAAAAAATGAAGGTTGACAACAGTGGAGAAATCAGTGAAGTCTACCTTGAAGAAGATAGATCGATTGTGAAACCTATAGTACCGTGAGCAAGAGCACGAGGACAATTTGAAGTCAACCGTCACAACACTTGTTGAGGTCATTGCATAGGAGACGCAGCCCGAGTCACTTTGCTTCTAGTAGAGTTGTGAAGGGGTCAAGGCAGATTGATTGGAAGACTCACTTTTGGCTAAAACTCTAAGTGTTGAGATAGAGCAGTGCGTGAAGGCACTCACTCAGCCAGACTTGGAGTCAGATGCGGAAGAAGTAAGTATAGAGGATTGTCACCCCACAACCATTGTAAACTTTTGTAGGAAATCCATGGGGATATACAAATTTCAACTCAGTGTTGAATGACTTGAGTGTTAAGGTTTAAGCTATTATTAGGTTTCTTTTCAATTTACTAGATAACCATAGCATAGATAGGATCATTGAAAGAGACACAATCACAAGATACACAAAATTTATCCTGGGAAACCCTCATGGGGAAGAAAACCCAACAAAAAATTCCTTAATATGGATAGCCAATACAATGCCAAGACAATAAACCAAACACTAGAGAATATCCTCTCCCAAGCAATGCGCCTCTCTCTCTTCCTTCTTCCGGCAACTGGTAACTGCAACTTCCTTCAATACTTGCGCACTAGATGAGTGAGCTGAGTGAGTGAACAAATGAGGCG
>ML790228.1:626826-644209 GCA_009831015.1 Picea engelmannii
TTTATCTCTTTCTTTATCCTCTTCTTTGATACTTCCTTCATAAATCTGCATAGACACTAAAATAAAACGAGGTTAATTAACATTCTCACAAAAATCTAACTTGTAATGATAAAGTATTAAAGTAAACAAGATACTAAAAATAAACATTAATACTTATCTTTTGTTTTTGTGTGGGGAGGCTCCACGGACTCTACCATTTTCTATCTTTCTTCAGATCAACTATCTTCAACTTAAAGTACATAATCCTCAATTTCTATTAATGCTTTCTTTGAGGGAGGAAATTCCTCTTCCTCTGCCACATGTGCTTGATGCTTTCTTTTCCCCTTTCCTTGAGGACATGCATAGGAAAAGTGTCCCAACTTTTGACAGTTGTAGCATCTAATCTTTGAAACATCTTTCTTCTTATCTGGAACTCTTGCGGAGTTAGCTTCTTTATTATTCTTCCTGAAGGAACTTCATCTGTTCTTTTGAATTGTATGAGCTTTCTCTTCGTCAACAATTAATCTCTTATGTTGGTCTACAAGTCTAGATTCTTTGTGTGTGCAATATGCCCATAACTTATCAAACTTGGGTAACTTGCTTCTTGCACACACTCCTTGTACAAAAGGAATCCAAAATGTTGGAAACCCATTTAGGGTTGTGGTTACAAGCTCTTTGTCACTAATGACATCTCCAATAGCTGCAAGCTAATCTCTAATATGAGAAACTCTCATAATATAGGATGAGACATATTCTGAGTTTTCCATCTTTATATTACGAAGCTGATTTCTTAAAGCAAGATTATAGCTAATGTCTTTTATTTCATATAACCTGTTGAGTGCTTCATACATTTGCCTTGTTGTCTGTAGTTTGGATATATAAGGGATCAAGTGATCCTTTACTAAATCTGACACGATTCTCTTTGCTTTCTTTTCATTCTTCTTATGCTTGGTCTTTTGCTCTTCTTCCTTTGGTTCTGGTACACCCACTGTAACATGTTCTAGGAGCTCATTCTCGTCTAGAATCATCTGCAACCTATGCTTCCAAGATCTGAAGTTTCTAGATCCTTCCAGCCTGTCTTCTACCCTCATACCAGTAGCCATTCTTTCTTGCAGTAGAAACCCTAGCCCTCTGGGCTATATAAATAATAGAAAAATAAAATTTCTTGGATTTGAAAAATGAACTCACCAAAATACGCACTGGACTGAGGCGAGTATACTGGTATAGTCAGTTTTTGGAAATTCCAAATTTTACCCCTTGAAATTGAGCTTGTGGAAATCTAGACTAGTACTTCTGGTACTGGTTCTGGTTTCCTGGTTTTTTGGTACTGGTTCTGGTTTCCTGGTTTTCTGGTACTTCTAGTACTTCTGGTTTTCTGGTACCAGTGAAAACTAGGGTTTCACTTTTCGGGAGTTATTTCCACTGAAAAGGTGCGCTCAAGGTGAAAAAATATTCACTAGGGTAGGGCACACTTTTCTAGATGGTTTTTAGGCAAAAATTCATCTCCAATAAAAATCCCTAATTTTCTTGTATGGTAACAGTGACATTTTTGCTTATCCAGTGAAAGGTGCTCTCATTAGCTTAGCTCTGATACCATGTTAAGGTTTAAGCTATTATTAGGTTTCTTTTCAATTTACTAGATAACCATAGCATAGATAGGATCACTGAGAGAAACACAACATTTATCCTAGGAAACCCTCATGGGGAAGAAAACCCAGAAAACACTTCCTTAATATAGATAGCCAATACAATGCCAAGTCAATAAACCAAACACTAGAGAATATTCTCTCCCAAGCAATGCACCTCTCTCTCTTCCTTCTTCCGACAACTGGTAACTGCAGCTTCCTTCAATACTTGTGCACTAGATGAGTGAACAAATGAGGCGATGGCTTCCTTTATTTATACAAACTGGCAAGTGATGAAAGGAGGTGTCTCTTCACTGGCAAGGACGACTTGTCTTTCTGGGTGGTTAGAACCACTTTAATTTTCCTGGGGGCCGACTTCTTAATTTTCATATTACAATTAGGGTTTAACCAATCCGCAAATGGGGATTTGGTCAATTACAATGCCCGACATGATCAATCCACAAAAGGGGATTGATCTAATGAATAATAAATAGAATACTCTTTGCAATTACAATATTTCAACATTAAGGGGTTGGGATGCATGTCGAAGGAAGTTAGGTTAGTGTTGAGATATTTGCGCACAAAGCACAAGTCTGACACTATGTACACCAATAGCCTTGGTGGCAGCTATTAGGTACACTCCATTCGCTAAGAAGAAGGAGAGTTGGCATGCTTCCAAGAAGCAGGCAATGTGTCCTTGAGTGCCTTATGAAGAGGTGTCATCGCAGCCTTGAAGATATGCATTGCCATGAAGAAGGTAGTGTGGCATTGGGCACTTTGGAGGAGGGAATCACAACAGATTTGTGAGAGTGTGACTTAGTGAGTTGGAGCAGGGAGGCGACCTCACTATGGCACAACAATTGGTATGTTCGGTTGTGAAGAGGCAGCTTGACTACAGTTTGGCGCGTTGATTTAGTGAGGCGACTTGGTGGGCAGGGGAAAGGTGCAATTGCCTTAGTCTTTGAGGTTGGACAGAGTGATGGAGGAGCGGATATAAACGACTGTGTTTGGGCATGGGAAGTACATTCTCATGAGTTTGGCGTGACAATTGGATTAGATACCCAATCAGTCCAAGGCATGAGGGATGTCAATGTGCAAAAGCATGACTAAGACAATTGTGGTATGATCATAAGAGTGAGTCACGAGGAGTTCAACACTTTAGGCAAATTTTTGAAGTAAAGTGGGACGAAGTCGGTTGTAGTACGCAGCGACAGAAGAAACAAAACTAGATAGTAGCAATGAAACAACATCATGAAGATATAATGTAGCAGAGTTGGGTGACTTTCATCCTTGGAGTTGGGTGAAGTGACCATATTGACTCAGACAATAGATCATCCAGAGTTGGGTGACTTTCATCCTTGGAGTTGGGTGAAGTGACCATATTGACTCAGACAATAGATCATCCATAGTTGGGTGTAGTGTAGTTGAGTTAATTTGTGGAAACTTGGGGTTTCCACTTCATAAGAAATTTGGGGTTTCCATTTGGTGCAAAACTTGTGGTTTCTATGAGACTTGGTTGTGATGGAGGCACGAGTTCGAGCATAGTTGGAGGAAATGGATTTTAAGGATTTTGTTGGGACGCCAACAACTTTAGGTGGGGGAGGATGTAAGGCCTTTCGTGACATCCATCGAGTGCAGACGCTCCTTGGGCAGACTCGGTGATGAGAAGGTTAAGAGAACACAAAGGGCATGCGATCGGTTGAGAAAATGAAATCTTATATGCACGGGAAGGATCACCTTGGGCACACAATGGTGATGTGTGGACCCAAGGGGGCATGTGCCTTAATTGCCTTGCGACAAAGGATGAGGACTTGTGGTTGTAGTTGGGAAAGGATGGGGTGACTTGTGCATGCGCCCAAGGAGTGGACCCACCTTCCCTTAACAATATGGGAATATTATAGTGGATGGAAACCCCACCGTCACACCCATGAAGAGTCACGTTGTCGGTTTGAAGAAACACTCAAGGCAAGGGCACACCCAAGGTTGGGGCTTGTTGGTCCGAGGGGATGTGATGATTCATGAGCATACGGGTTCGTTTGGATGCGTCAGTTCACGAAGAGGTGTGTCGGTTTGTTTGGGTGCGTTGGTTCATGAAGGGCTGCGACACACCTAAAGGACACAATAGTTCGCAAAGGTGATGTTTGGAGCCCATATAAGAGCACAAGGCACATGAGCTATATGCATCATCACAACATCACAAATTGAGTTGAAGAGTGAGGTTTGCGGTTCAGGATGAGGTGACAAAGATGAAGGCGAAGTGTGAAGGATGGTTTTAATGTCTTGTTGGGTGTCTTGGGCAAGGTTCACGACATAGAGGCATGAAGGTCCAATAGGGAAGTGCACACGATGAGGAGAAGGCTGCGACAATCAGGCTCAGGTTGTGACAAGGAGACTTGGGTGTATGAGCAAGCAGGAAAGTCAGGATGTGACTTAGACAAATTCTTGTATATCTGTGTATTGAGATGTGAGATCCTCTTTGTAAGCATTATAACAATGCTTTGTATATAAATACTTATGCAGGTGTTAGGCGCGATTTGTGTCACCCAAACAAACTTGTCTCTTCTTTTGTATGAATGGTTTTATGTTCTTTGTTGAGTAATTGACTAAGTATAAGAACTATGTAATTGCTTAAGTAAAGAATGCAAGTGTAGTTGGTATGATTGACTTAAGGAAAAGTATGGGTGCATCTTGAGTGAGGCATAGTCTAGACGAAATAGTTTCGATTTAGTCAAGCTACCGAAACAAAACGTTGCAGTGCTGCATGACCCCAGGTGTTGGACGACTTGGGTGCACCAAGTCGAGTTGGATCTCCGGTTATACTACGAGCACATGAAAATAACCATAATTAATGTTGATAAGATTGAAGAAACAATATACAAAAATGTAGTCATAGAAACTTTTGAGATCAAGGAAAAACAATATAAAAAATGCAGTTATAGAAAATCTTGAGAATAGATAACTTGAAAATGGTACAAGGAAAAGAACTAATTAGCCATAAGATATAGAAATGCAACACAATAAAAGAAATTCCACTTCTTTATTTTAAGCAATTGTTGAATCAGTACATGATATAACAACAAATAGAAAAAGTTTTCGATGGGGAAAAGTCAACACAGATCTTTTGAAGAACTGAAGAAGAATATCAGTTCAACACAAGTACTAGCAATTCTTAATTTGCAACACTTTTTAAATTGAAAATGATGCAAGTGGGCATGCCATGAGAGTTGCAGCTATGCAAGGAGAAAGACTCCTATGATATTGCTTCAAGTTGTTTCACGAAGAAGTTATGAAATATCCCACATATGATCGAGAATTTTATGCATTAGTGCAATAAATGAAGAAGTGGAAGAAGTACTTCTCGAGTTAAGAAACTATGATTCACATCCATCGCCAACCTCTGTTTTCCTTGTAGAGTTAGACGAAGTAGCATTAGGCAAGGCATTATAGGTGGACGGTATTCCTACAACACTTACATCTTGTGATCAAAGATTAAAAAGGAACAACCAACAAATTTGTAGACATGATGTCTAGGCCACCCATGTGGAAGCTTATAATTGTGGGCATGATAATACGTATTGTACCTTTCACCAATGAATTATTTGGTCAAGCGTAAGTGAATGATGATGATTTTGGAGATTTCTACCAAAATATGAAGTATGTCACTACAACTGAGATGGAGGATAATGACTATTGTAATACACTAGTTTTGATCTTGGTCCAAGCTATTGAATTAGAGTAAGCATAAGTTATAAATGTGTGATTATTATGAAAGGTGTCAAGCCATGTGATCTTAAATAAATGATTGTACAATGCAATTTTTGTATATATGTTTTGTATGGATTCCTAGTGTGGAGATCAAGTAAAAGGACCGAATAAAGAATGATTAGGCATATAGATGTTGTAAATATAATTTCTATAGACTATGTCGTATTATCACCATTGTTATACCTCTATTTGTCACCATGGGTCTCATAAAGGACCTAATGATATTATTCTGCAAAAATTACTTGCCACTGCCAAAAAATCCCTGATTTTGAGCACATACGCTCCTTGTCTTCTTGCAAGGTGCGACCCATCACTTGTTGTCCTCCTTCAACATGCAATTACTCTCTTGTTTCCCTCGTGAAACAAGCATCCACCTCTTGAACCTTCTAGATTTGAGGAATTTCAAGGAGATCGGATCAAGATAGCTTGGCCATGATGCATCACGAGATCTGGAACTTGTGCTTGACCTATTGTTCATCAAGTTCCAAGATTTGAACCTATCTCTAGACCCTACTCCATCACTCTATAAAAGAGGTACAAGAGCTAAATTCTTGATAATCTTATACTGCCAAAATATAACTAGAGTGTTATAATTCACAACAATACTAAGAGGGGGGGGTGAATCAATATTTTATCATATTTCTTAATTTTCTTTCCTTTGCAACATATTAGAGTTGTTTAGAGGAGATTACTTAATCAACAACATATGCAGAACGCAAAATACAACACATAAAACACAGTACATAAGAAATTTTACGTGGAAACCCAATGCGGGAGAAAGCCACAAAACATCTCCCTTTATGTTCTTCTGCAAGCACCAACTTACAATTTACAATTATTTGACAAGCACCTACCTGTTGCAAATTAGGACACCAATCCTCTTAGGAACCAACCTATCTTAGATGAGGACACCAATTCTATCAGACACCAACTTGTTGTAGATAATGAGCACACCAATCCTCTGTGAGCTTCAACTCACCCTAGCACCACCCTGCCACCCTAAATTCAGTTTAAAAAATTTCTTACATAACTTGACCTTTCTCTATTAAAAATTAATTTGATAGTTTTGTTGAACAGTTACATGTCCTTCTTCTTCTCTTTTCATTCACACCCAAAATCGAACAGAGCACATCCCTATTTATATTGTTTTTTCCTGAGTTCCACTTCCTGTATGTGGATGCATAACAATTACACTGTGAACAAATTTTGACCAGATCAAACTTCTTTCAGTTACACTTATGTTTAAATAAAGTATGTGGACGCATGATAGGTACATTGTGGACATATTTTGACCAAATCAAAATCAGTTAGTTATATGTGGAAAAACTTTTGTTCCAAACATTTTGATTAACTCAAACAGACCAAATATTTATTGTTTTACCAAATCATTCCTTGTTGCAGTAATTCACATTCTAATTTACAAAGCATCTACTGCGCGGATAAACTCATCCCGTTGCAGTCCACTCTGTCACTTGTTGCTTTGCACAAGGCACCTTGCAATCTTTTCACATCCATCATTGTGATGCAGCATGAACGTCCGTTGATTTATTCTGCAATCGCAGACAAGGGAATTTGTTGCGGTCTTCTTTTACTTCTGAATTGCGTCGTAGGTCATCCTCATGTTCTGCACGCACTCCTGGCAGACTCAATCACTTCCATGATTTATTTTGCGTCGTTGATCCCTTCATCCTTCAATCTTTCTGCACACTTTTGTTTAAAATCTTTCACAATTTCTTCTAGGAGTTCCATTTCATGTGAAATTATAGTAGAAATAATCCTTTCGTGCACTTCCCCTTCCTATGTAGAAAGAATCCTTCTGCACACTTCCTCTGCCTGTGCACCAACTTTGCGCCATACATCCTTTCATGCACTTCCTTTTTTTGTGTGCCATGTTGACATCAATGACAACATATACTCTACATAAAGACTATCTTCTGCCTTTAGAGTCTATTGTTGGTTCATCCACACATGAGAGAAAGCTAAGGAAGGTCTCAAGGAGAAATCCAAACAAGATCTTAAGGAGACTAAGACACTTCAAGAGGAGGATCTCTTCAATACATTTGTTCCAAGTGGTCATTTCATAGTCAACTCAACAACTATCTTGAATATGTTAATGTCTTATTAACGATTGTAAATCTTTCAATTGTAGGTTAATAAATTTTGATATATTTTTAGGTCCTTCCCATGAATTTTTGTCATTTTGGATAGTGAGACCCCCTTTGAATGACCCAATTTTCCCAACCTATAGAGCTCAAAAAAAGATTTCCAATAATCCAAGGAGAGCCCAAAATAGATTTTTTATGCAAAATTTATGGGCTTGGTAAGTTGACATTCCAACTAGGCTCCTCAACGCCCACCTTTCATTCTCCATCTCAATTCCTAGGGTTAGGGTTCTTGGATCTTATAACTTTTTCCTCTTAGAGATTTGGCATTATGATAAAATGTAGTTTTAGCCTCCTATTATAGGATTTTTTGAGAACGAGTGCAACATACACATTTCTTTTTAGAGATAGAAACCACCATTCTAGCCATTTTAGGTGTGTAGTTTAAAGGGAAAGCAAAGCATTATGTAGATAACATGCCAACAATACGATTAATATAGAAACAACCATTATTTGAATGTTATTTCACTCAGTTTTATAAAATTGTATGGATTTTATTTATTTATTATTATTTTGAAAATTAAAATAAAATATAACTTTGTTTGTATGTTTTTTATTCTATGTTACTTTGATATATTTAATTTATCAAGAATCCGGAGGGATCAAATCTCTCTAGATGTAGATGTAATTTTTTCCTCTAGTTTTATACCTTAAAGAGGTTTGCACCTCAAAAAATTTAATCAGTCGATGAATCAAAATTCAAAACAAATCTAACCAAATACAAATACAATATTAATTATATAAATAACAATAATGTAAAAGCTTTCACACTATTAAAAAAAAAAATAGATATTTTACTCACATCATACTCTATCACAATATTAAAAAATAGATATTTTACCTCACATCATACTCTACCTTAGCTTTTGATCATTACAGGTAGCCGTGACAGAGCATGAGGGTGGGAGCGCAACAATCAACCCTCATAATATTAAAATAAATATAACCCATTTCTACATGTTGTGAAGATACACGTTAAAATTGCCACGTAGGAGTCGTGCAACGCACACTTTATAAACAAGAATATCAAATCATAATTATG
The DNA here is from genome assembly GCA_009831015.1 of Picea engelmannii. NCBI lineage: Eukaryota > Viridiplantae > Streptophyta > Pinopsida > Pinales > Pinaceae > Picea > Picea engelmannii. The sequence continues at coordinate 635,400 of ML790228.1, forward strand.
AATCCACTTGCTCTTCCACGTGGTTTCTTCTTGTGTAACTACGTTGACCGGATGGATCAAGGACAAATTGATAGGACAATTGGAGTGCTTTTCAATAATATAAATAAATAAATAAATATTTTATTTATTTATTTATTCTTAAAGGGTTTGGACGCTCTTTAAAGTATCTGTCCTGACTTTGTGTAACTCCAATTAATCTTAATTTTATGTCATAACATGTGTCATAAGACATTCTCCTACTTGGAAGCTTAGGAATTGTCAATTTCTAAGGACCCCATTGTTATCTCTACACATATAAAATGGAAAAAAAAGGAGTGTCCAAGTCCCATAAATTGAAGGCAAAGTGTTGTCATAAGTGGACTTTATGAGTGTATCCATTAAAAAAATGCACATGTAGGAGTGTGTTGAGGAAGGAGAAAGGCACATCAATCCAATCTTCTCTGATAAATACTTTTAGTCACATTAATCCAATCTTTTCTAATAAATACTTTTATGTGGATCTCTAAGTCTCTTGACCATCATTCAAAATGTACAAACCATCACTCAAAATGTCCAAAGGAGCTAAGGTGTTGCCTTGATGTGTACATGCTTATGTAAGTGGGTGCACTTTCTTATGAGTAGGGTGGCATAATATTGTAAACCATACTTTTTTATGTAAGTGGGTGCACTTTCTTAGGAGTAGGGTGGCATAATATTCTAAACCATGCTTTTTAAAAATATATTGAATGTTTCAGATTAGTGCATTTCTCCATATGACATTGTCTTAACATATCATCAATAGAAAATAACAAAATATCTTTGATAATGGTCGCCTTTTTTATAAGTATTCTTTGTCTCTATATAAAATTTCAAGTTCGTTTAAGGTCAATATATTGTATTTGTTTAAAAAATAAAATAAATTTAAGTAATATGTTTATTAAATTATTTTTTTATAAATAAAGTTATTATCCTAATTAAATTAAATAAAAATGAAAATACAAAATAATTTAAATGAAAGTTGTATAGATTTTTTTTTTTAAATTAAGAAAATCATTTTTGAATTATAATAGATGCTTTATTTGGTATTATATGAGAAACTGTTAGTCAAATCATAAAAATAATTGGATAGATTTTACAATTCCAACGAGGGCTTCACTTTGTGCACAATTATCTAGTTTATGTAATCATGAATTCCAAGCATTTAGTAAATATGGTCATGAATGTTGGAGTCGAGCATTGAGTTGATGTGGTCATGGATGCTCTTGAATTTGGTCATAAGATAATAATTACTTTAATCTTTATTGGACAAATACATGATGAGTTTACTAGTTTCTTTTTTAAATTTAATGTCTCTGATTTAGATTTTGAGGATTTTTGAATTTTCGCATAAAGGATTTGGAAATTGGTCCCCCTCTCCAAATGGGATAAAAGTTAGATTTTGTGATTGGGAAGTTGATTCATAGAATTATAGCATTAAATTCAATGTTTCCCACTTAGATTTTGAGGATTTTCGAATTCTCGCATAAAAGATTTGGAAATTGATCCCCCTCCCCAAAAGAAATAAAAGTTAGATTTTGTGATTAAGAAGTTGATTCATAAAATTGCAACATTCATTTATGATTAGTAAAGAATTGTTACTCACAGCCATGGCTATAAATTAAAGCAGTCCATACAACATCTTAATGAGGTTGTAACACTTCACAAAGATGAACTCTTTAATATATTTAATACATATGGTAGTCATCACAACAATTATCTAATTTTTCCATTGTCTTAGAAACAACCCTTAATATGTTCTGTTCTTTTAACCATCACTAAGAGGTATTATATATTAAGTAAAAAGCTACAGGGTTGCTTGCAATGGAAATATATTAAAATTTTGGCTTCATAAAAAAGAACCATAGTCCAAAAAAAAAACACGGAATCAACATATAGTTGTACAATATAAGGATTTTAAAAAAGTTCCTAAAAGTATAACTTCTATACAATATGTTTGAAATCCTAATTACTTTGTAAAATATGGAAACTTAGCAAAATGAGTATTGGATAGTGGTTTCATCTAATACTTCCTTGATTGGATCCATCACCTACAAGTTCAAATATTCATTTTCTAGGAGTTGGTGCATTATATTGTCTTCGTAGAGTTTCTCATGGTTTGAATTCACTAATTAAACTTGGTTGAAAGTTCTAGATTGCTTTCCTTGTATCAAATTTACTACCATGCTTCTATGTGACACGCATTCTTCTTCCACTCCATTAATTTGGCATTTTTGTTGCACTAATGTCCCTATTATGGTTTCAATCTGCGAGGCTACATTAGTATCCTTCTCTTGAATTTTCTTCGAAACTATGTGAAGCAAGCATTGATTTCCTTCTCTTGTATCCTTGTGCCTCTTGAATACTCATCTGATCTCTTGGTGTTTGTGATAGTCCATTTGGGAAGAGTTGGACTTCAAACCACATAATTGAGTATAGTAAACATTAAAAGAAATGTTGAATCGTGCAACACCCAAGAAGTAAATAGAATGTGGTCAAAACAATGGTGACAAGGATCAATAGAGAGACTAGAGTTGGATAGAGAGAACTAGTCCACTTCCTTTCAAATGCAAACCTGTGAAAACAAATGCCACCCAGAAAACAATTCATTTCCCAAACTAATACTAGAGAGTTAGTGGATAACTAACTAGAGGTATAAATCAAACCATAATATAAATAGAGAATTAGAGTCCCCAGAACAGTGAGGTATATCATAAAAAATGTTTCCAAAATCTCCACAGTAGGAATGGGGGCATACTCTTCAAAACTATAAACAAGTACCAACTGTGAACCTTCTAAATATGCAAAAAAGGTGGGGAAATCATGTCCACTTACCTGAAAGTCTAGAAAGAAGAATGAGTTAGACCAATGTCCAAATTTACAAATAAAACGCCACTAACTAGAACCAAAAACCTAGATTCCTGAAACACTACACTAAGAAATCGAGCTATGATGCCATAGTCCCAAAATGTTTGTGCCAAATACCATGCTAAGGTTCATCAACATACAAAGAATCAAATATAAGCATGTGACAGGGAAGGAGAGGTCACTTCACATTAAATTCAATTCCAAATGATCTGCCATCCTTACAACGAGCCATGTGCTTATTTAATTGAGGTCTATGCGGTTTAGTCTTCATGGTTTATGGTATAGGTTGATGATAAGCCTTGCCATTAATGACTATGTCTCCCTATTTTCCTAAGGTAGCTTTATTGGAGAAATGATCCACAATGGAATTATTTTCCCAAAGAACATGATAAAATTTCACAATGGGGATTGGGATTATAGCTTGCCAAATCATTTCAAAGATAGATGGCAACCTAGAATCAATAAGATTGGTTCCCAATATTGTATTCCTAATAACATTCTTTGAATCCCTCACAATTTCTAAACTCTATGTATGAAGAATGTTGACTAGTTTCAAGCCTTGTAGGAGTGCGTATGTTTCATCCTAGTTATTAATAGATATGGCCAAGCTCCAGGAAAAGGTATATAAATTTGTACCTCTGGGGTTTATGATTGTTACATACCAAATTCTCGCATTACCTAGTGTTGCACTTTGTTAAGTGTCACAACTTTGACACCATGGAAGAACATTTTTCATAATCCCTAGTCATTGTGGAGAAGAAAACCCATCATGAGAAGGTTGAAATAATTCCTTTTACCTTCATATTTTGACCATGTTTAAATGTCAACGCTCCCCTGCCCATGTATAGGGAGCATTGAACTCTTGTCAACACTCTTTTCTCAATTATAAGGGAGCGTTGTCAAAGCCCTGCGCTCAATGTTGGGGGATCATTGAAGTGGTTAGAGGAGGTTCCAACTAGCCCACCTTATTCTAAGGGTTAGTTCCGAGAGGATGAGGTTAGTTTGGGTCAAGGATTCAAGTCATATCTCATGGATCCATCTTAGTCAAACTCAATATCCATGAGATAAGCCAAATACCAACTTATGGAGCTAAATCCTCAACCATTTCCCAAAATACTCCATGGTGGTTAAGCCTCCAACTCTTATATAATGAGGGCATTCTAAGGTGAAAGGGAGAGAGGGTAGTTCATAGCGTCATACCTATCGTCTGGTAATGCACGAAGGGGATGGAAAGGACAATTTTGGAGGAACATTGGCACAACATCATAAGGTTGTAAGGTTTTCCATGTTTTCCATTATTAATATGAAACTTGGCCTATTCCCTTAATTATATCTTGTTCAGATCATTGCATGAATGTTTGTCTTTTTTATATTCTGCATATATAGATTTACTATTATCTAATGATATATAGTAGTAGAAGAGAGTTGTCTCATCTCTTATAGGAGGTGCTTCCACATCATGATCTTGGAGATGAAGTCTAATAGTTGGAGCAGCGAGGACAACCTACAAGAAAGAGGTAAGCCATCTCTCTCTCTCTCTCATGCATGAAAACATAGAATAGGCTAAAAGGGGGGAAGTTAGTGTCCATTTGTTTTCCTTTTTTCTTTGATCGAAGGAAACATGATCCAAGGGGGATTTCACCCGTCTGCAGGGGGAATTCCCCATAATAGAAAAATGAAGACCATACCGGGGAAGAACTTTGATGTTTTCCTTGGTTTCTATCTCTCTTGAATTTTTTTTCTTGCTTGACATTTCTAGTTATTTTCTTGTTATTTGAACTCTTCCTTTTCCCTCATCTTAACTTGGAAGTGTACAAAGTCAGTAGCCTAAGCCTCTGTTTTGTCAGATTTTTGTCTCGGGTCTCCTCACCATATCCTCTTCTTTCTGCATGAGGATTTGATTGCTTAGGATCCAATGGTGATCATTGGCTTAATCCTCTTTGAGTCTCTTTTTCTTTTCGATTTTGTTTGAATTGACATCACCATCCTTAGATTGTGTCTTTGGCATCTTTGGCTTGAATGTCACTTGGTGTTGATCTGTAATGTTTTGAACTTTGTTTCAAAGTTCTAAAACCGATCTTTTTACTTTGCATTCAAATCTATTTTTCGAATTGAAAATTGCACTCGTGTTTTAGGATTTTGTTTGTTTATGACCTATTATAAAATTGTTTTCTTGTTTTGAGTGGCAAGTATTGAGAGATTTCTTTCATTTGAGTTATTTTGATACTTGTCGACCTAATTGATTGCATTTTTTGGTTTGCATTATTTTGTTGTGCGATCCTTTGCGTTTGCATGTAGTTCTTTTCATCTCATTTGAAAGAAAGAAAACAAAAGAAGTTGCATTAACATTTTTCATTGCATTGGAAAGCATTGGAAAACCAAAAAGCGATTAAATTCTAGTTTCTTTGACTCATATATCAAACACATTTTGCATTCAAAGAGTAGTTTATGTTTCTTGCATTGAATGTTACACTTGTTTATTTTCTTGAGACCTCTTTCTCCTTTCTGTAGATAGGATTTATCGAAACCAAATATTGCATTCCATTCATTTTTTCTGTTGAAGTCTTCTTGGATTCAAAGTGATAACACCATATAGTCCACTTCCATTTACCCTTTTGAGTAAAAACAACCATAAAAGGAACAAGGCACCTAATCTAAAATCAACTAGACTTTTTCTTTATTAGAAAACGATCACAAGTCTAGGTTGTAGGGTGGAGAGTAAATTCTCCAAGGCCATTGAAACAAAACTAGGAACACTAATGAGTGGAAATCCATTAGTAACATGAAGTGTTTGTTGGGAAAGATCCTCTAACACAAGATTCAAGTGGTAGGAGAAGTCGAGAATAGTGCTTGGACCAGTCCCCAACACTCTCTCTCAGTGGGGTTATGCGATTCAAGGGGGGAATCTTAGTAGTGGAAAGTCCTCGGGGTGACACCATTATCTAAGTTGCTTTGGGTATAATACATTTATCTTACATTCCCTGCCCATTCACAGAAGCCCTCTCCCATGATCGTTCCTCCCAACAACCAATCACGAAGTGGTAGCCCTAGTTTCTTTTCATAGGTTACCTTCCCAAGTGATTGCAGTGGTGGTATTGTCAGTACCTGAGACAGACGTACAACACACGATTTTGGATCCTTAGGAGGGTACTTGGTTGCATCGGGTACTTGCACGTTTGAAATTCCATTGTAGAATAGTTGTGGGTAACTATCTCTCGTTTCTTTGTCGACAACCTCATTTCTTGTCTCCAGAAGATCCTTACTTTTGTTCTCTTTGTTACAATAGAGTTGTTTTCTTTCTCTTATCTTATAGGGACTTTGGTAGTGTGTTCTCTTTGATTTAGTAGACCCTAGGTTGAGTCTGTGTCTATGGAAAATTTTATGGATCCTTCCAATCAAGGAACCCCTTTGCACGAGGATCCTCGTCCTTTTCCTTATTTTGGAAATATTGGTCCTCCTTACATTGCTACATTGAGTCTTCTCGGATTCACTATAAGGTTATCGATGTGGTTGTTTTCCACTCCGGTGATCCCAAATGCTCATGGTGTTTAGAATGAAATCCCTCCACCTCAAGAACATCAAACTCATGTTAACCCTTTTCCTTCTTTACATGTTGGGTAGTCTTCCCTTTCTTCGTCCAAATTGGTGAAAGTCATGATGTTAGTAACCAGGAGGCTAAGAAGGAGAAGAAAAGGAACAACAAGGAGAAGAAAAATAAGCAAAGGGGAAATCAACTAGCCATTGTTAATCATGATGGGAGTGTTGATAATGTTGAGAATCCTAAAAACATAGGTCACAAACCCAAGTTCCCTTGTAGGCTTTGTAAGGGTGATCAACTTCTTAACCATTGCCTTGGTATTCAGAAGGTTTTAGAAGTCTGATCTCAGGGTTCCCAAAAACTTGTGTCACCAGCCTATGCAGGTCATGTTAGTGATGGTTTGTCGACCAGTGATAATAAGGTTAGGGGTAAAAAAGGTAAATTCAAGTTTCCTTGTAATTTATGCAATGAAAATCATTGTACTTACCATTTCCCTCATATAGAGGAGGCTTCACAATTTTTGGAAGATAGTGTCGTTGCCCAACAACAACCTTCAGTTTCTTCCCAAGAGTCCTTCCCTACCCAACCTTTGGTTGATGAAGTGGTCAATATGATTCGATCTTCGGTTGACCCCACTCTTCCCTTGGAGAGTGACTTGAATACCACTGATGTTTTCTTTGTCAGTTCATAGTGTTCTGGACAAGGGGACATCCCCTCTGTTTCAATGGAATCCCCTCCAAGTACTGAGGTCATTTCCTTTGATTGGAATATTCTATAAGAACCTCATCTTCCTTTGAGTGTCCATTTCCATATAATTTTTCAAGTTTTTGATAAGTACATATATAACATTATCATCAATGAAGGGGCCTCTGTTAGTATTTTATCCTCAACTACTTGGCAAGATTTAGGTTCTCCTGAGCTTGTGCCAACCACTAAACATCTACTGGATTTTAATAGAAGACCTATTGAACCTTTAGGGATACTTACTCAGCTGCCCATCACCTTAGGAGGGAAAATTGTATGTATTGATGTCATGGTAGTCCAAGGCCCCTTGGATTTTAATTTTCTCCTTGGGAGGGACTATGTCTATGCTGTGAAAGTTGTAGTGTCCACACTCTTTCAAGTGAAGCATTTTCCCCATGATGGGAGCCTAGTGACCATCGATCAAGTTTCATTTCTTAGTCTCGATCATTGTGTTACTATTGACCATCTCACTTCCCGTAATGTTCCTTACAGTGAAGTGGTTTCCCCCCCACCACAGGTCAATTATGTGGCATTATCTCCCATGCCTTCAATTGCTAATGAGAAGGAGCTTCTCGTTGTATGCTCATCTTATTTGGATTTAGTTCTGGTAGTTGACATGGTAACTCCCTCGCTAAAGACATTGGAGCCTGATCTCCCCCATGTTGATCAAAATGAGTCTCTTAACATGTATTCCTTCTAGAGCATTATTCTTTCATCTAATGAAGACCTCTTGGAAGCCATGATCAAGGTTAATCAACATAGTTCATTGTCTGTGTAAATCTCGTTAAAAAATGAAATAGATACCCATGATCATAGTTCATTGTCTATGTCAAGCTCATTAAAAAATGAAACGAACCCCCATCCAATTGAGTCATGTCTTCTACTAGATCTAGTACTTGAACCTTTATTTCCTCCACCTGTGTTAGTTGATCCTGTTTCTTCCCCCCTCTCTCGTGAACCTATTCCTATTAGTATCCAAGAGTATAATTGGGTGCAGAAGAAGAGTCGACGGATGAAATGAAGATTTGGGGGCATGTCTCTAGCCTATGGACATCATGTTGTAGTTAAGCCTCTAACTTTTGTCGATCATGCTAGGGGAAAAGTACCAACCTTTGGGCATCATGTTGGGAAGAAAACCCGCTAATGGGTATCAACTGAGCATAGTTATTTTTTGGTTTTAATCTCGTTTAAAAATGAAACCAAAACCTTGAGCATAGTTCCATTCTCTATTTCAATCTCGCTAAAAAATGAAGCAGACTGCGAGCATACTTCATCATTCTTAAAGCTCATTAAATCATGAAGAGTTGTTTTTCGAGTGGTAGTTTACCCCTTTTTTGGCCGAGTAAGAATAACTACAAAAAAGGAACACTCTAGTCAACCTTGACCATAAGAGTTCTCCCTTGTATTATTTTATAATTTTTCAGGATTGGGAGACTAAATTTACGAAAAGTAACAACCTTAGAGTATTCTTTAAGATCTTAGTAGACTCTCTAAATGTGAAAAGATCATTATTTTATCTTCTCTGGGATTGTAAACTTATACAGTGAAGGATCCATATGGGATCGAACCCTTCCTTCTTTAGGTTCGTTAAACATGTGATGAGGGACTCATCGAAGATAAGCTATATCAAGTATCTCTTATCCTC
>ML790229.1:0-35392 GCA_009831015.1 Picea engelmannii
TCAACCATATCCTCTCACATGGATCATATACCAAGGACACCTCTCAACTAGATGTCCAACATCACCAACACATGCCTCTACCAATCATGTACCAAGATCACCAACATACCATCACAACATATGTCTACCAAACCGTGTACCAAATCATCAACCTATACCATACTAAGCATCAACTGTGTACCAAAACCTACAAATGCATCAACCATGCACCTACACCTGTACCAAACCATGCATCAACCATGAACTGACACCTATACCAAATCGTACATCAACCATGCACCACAATTGTCCCAAACTATGCATCAAGCATGCACAAACATTTGTACCAAACTATCCATCAACCATGCACCATAACCTGTGCCATATGCCTCAACCATCAACCATGTACATCAACACCATACCAAGTATCAATACTATACCATACCATGTATCAAACATGTATATCAACAACTATACCATACCATGTACAAACAATGTATCTCAACCATATACCATATCACTCAATCATGTCATACACCATATACCATAGGATATACCAACCAAGTACTATCAATGGTGTACCTCAACCACGTATCAACATCACCAACAGATGTATCTCATACATGTGTTATCATATACCAAGTGTATTCCTCATCAATGTATCAATATCAATGACAACCATACACCATGTGCCAAGAATAAGCCTCAAGCATGTACCATCTCATGCATCAACCATGTACCATACCTATACCATATCATGCATCAACCATGTACCATACCTATACCATATCATGCATCAACCATGTATCAAATTCTGTACCATAAAATGTGCCTCAAGCATGTGATAAAATAACCATGACATATACCAAACCTTATACCAAGATAGCCAAGATATACTTTTAACAATGTATCATAGCATCACAAATGTGTACCATATCATGTACTGTCATCATCAAGACATGCCTCAAGCATGTCCCATAAACATAATCCTTAATAACACATGTAAATAATACCTATGATCCTGTAGCATACCTGATACAAAATATTACAAACCTGTAGCTCTTCCTCAACTTTAGCAACAAGAGAATAACTTCTTCATCAAAATTTACCTCAGTCTCACGGGACTGTTTTTGGATTAGTCACAAACCCTAACTTTCAACAAGCATAAATTTGTACCTAAATTTTATCCTATTCTGGAGAGAGAACTTGTACAACATGCCACACACTCAAAATTTGATATCTAATTATATCTTAGAACACAACATCACAATATTTCATCCTCCCTTGGAATTTTTCCCTTCTTCACTTCATCTTCCCTTTGAAATTCACCTAAGATATCCTTAGAACCTCAGATAAGAATCACTTACTCACATAGAAGATATTCAATAGAATGTGTGTGTGAATGCACTTATGAGTGACCTTCATGTATCTGATATCTTTCTTTTTTCCTGTAGATTTTTCTTGATCTCATACTATTTCCTATCCTGAGAGTATGACTTATGGGTGTCCTTCATTCATTTGTTCTTCCTTTACTTGTTCTTGTTTTCTTTTCCAAAATTTCTTATATCTTATATCAGTGTTCTCTTTCATCAAAGTATATATCATGCTAATACAATCAAAAGCTATATGTCCATAGTTGTGGCAATTGTAACATTCAATATTATATGGAGTCACGTATGCATTTCTTGCTTGACTATTTCTTCCATAATCTTTGCAATCTACAGCTTTATGTCCAAGGTTTGTACAAATAAAAAAATGACAATAAAATATATTTTCATACTTGGAAGTGAATGGTATTCTTTTTGATGCCGTCCTTCTAAACTCATGCCTTGGATGATCACAATCTTCTCTTCTATTGCTTCCTTCATAATGATTGAAACTTCTTTGATTCTTGAAAGTTGAGGGTCTTCTTTGATATTCATCTCTTATGTAATCTTTTTCTTGAGTTTTCTTCATTTATGGAATGTTCTTATTTGAGGGCTCACATGATTCCTTATTAATAGGGCCTTTGATGGATTTTGCATAACTATTAGTCTTCACTGTATTCTTTCTTTTTAGCAACCTGTACAATTTCTCTTCATGTTTCTTTATTGATGATGTGGAGATTTCTCTCTCTTCAGTGTTCTTTCTTAGCTTGATGATTTTAACTCTTAATGTGACAACTTATTCTTTCTTCATCATATGGATCTTCATGACTTCTTCCTTTCTCTTTGCTTCTTCAAGTTGGGTCTTCAAGGAGAAAATTTATTCTTCAAGTCTTTTTTCTTGTTGATTGAATTTTGCCTCAAGATTGTTTAAATACTCATATATTTCCTTGAGATGGCTAGTCAAAATCTCTTCTCTCTTGTCTACTTGATTTATTTGTGCTACTATTTTGGCTTCCAAAAATTGTTTTTCTTCCAAGTTTCTTTTGTGTGTTTCTTAAATCCTTCTAAATTCTTCTATTTGGTCTTTTAGGTTTGTAATCATCTGTTGGACTTCTTCAGAGTTGGGATTTTGAGACTCCATTTTTTATCTTGATCAATTCTTCCTCGAGTGACTCATTTTTCTCTCTTTCTTTGATCAACTTGTTTAAAGCATTGGTTAGGTGTCTCTCATAGTATTCTTCTTCTGAATCTTTCTAACTTCTTTATTCCCATACTAACTAACCATCTTCTTCATATTCTTTATTTTGATTAGCATGTTCTAGATTTGTAAAGTATATATTATGTAGCTTATCCAAAACTTATTTGGTTGATGAAAATTGTCCCACTTTATATTTTATTGAATCACATAATTCTTCCAAGATGAAATCCATTGTTATTTTGTTGTTTCTCTTCAATTCCTTCTTGGTTGCAGTATTTAGTTTCTTTGAACCGATGTATCCTATAAAAACTGAGTACCAAACATCATATCCTTGTGCTTGTAATTTTTTTTTCATTTTATTGTTCCACATCTCATACTTCAGACCAATCGGAACATCAAACCATAGTATTCCAATAGCTCTATGTCCATTATCCATGTCATCCATGATCTACCTTCCAGTGGTTAAACTTATTTCTTGAAGGACATGCTCTGATACTAATTGTTGGAATACTAAGACGGGGGGTGGGTGAATCAGTATGAGATTTTTTTACCACTTTCAATAAAAATATTTAAACTCCAACATTTTTAGTAGTATATCATTTATCATTGCATCCAATATGTCATGAGCATATAACCATAAGAAATACAAATAAAAAATATCACATCAAATACATCGTGCACTAGAATTTAAGTGGAGAAAACCACACAATGATCTCTTATATATATCAATAATACATTCATAAGAAGCACCAAATTTTGACTTATCTAGCACCAACCCCTTGATTTACAGGCACCAACCTGAAGGAAGAACCAACTCCCCAAGTTCTCTAACACCAACCAGAAGGAGGCTACAACCCCCTGATTTACAGGAACCAAACTGAAGGAAGGACCAACTCCCAAAGTTGTTCAAAACCAACCGAAAGGAGGATACAACTCCATTTTATTTCCCCCTCCTGTCGCCCTGAAATATAAGTGTATACACAAATTTCTCTACCACAATCAGTTTCACTCTCACTACCACTATCACTGTCACATCAGCCTGTAACCTGTCACTATATCCAACCTATCATTGTATCCAACCAGTCACATCAACATGTCACTGATCAACCTGTCCAACCTATCACTTTCATCGATACTCAGCCAGATCCTCTCACATGGATCATATACCAAGGACACCTCTCAACTAGATTTTCAACATCACCAACACATCCATCTACCAAGCATGTACCAATATCACCAACATACCATCACAAGATATGTGTACCAAACCATGTACCAAATCATCAACCTATACCATACCAATAATCAATTGTGTACCACATCATATACCAAATTGTGCATCGACCATGCACCAACACCTGTACCAAACCATGCATCAATTATGCACCACAACTGTGCCAAACTATGCATCAACCATGCACAAACATCTATACCATAACTTGTACCATATGCCTCAACATGAACCATGTACATCAACACCATACCAAGTATCAGTCCTGTACCATACCATGTATCAGCCATGTACATCAACACCTATACCATACCATGCATCGAAAATAGTGTATCTCACCCATATATCATATCACTCAATCATGTAATACACCATATACCATAGGATATACCAACCAAGTACTATCAATGGTGCACCTCAACTAAGTACCAACATCACCAAGAGATGTATCTCAAACATGTGTTGTCATATACCAAGTGTATTCCTCATCAATGTATCAATATCAATGACAACCATACACCATGTGCCAAGAATAAGCCTCAGGCATGTACCATTTCATGCATCAACCATGTACCATACCTGTACCATATCATGCATCAACCATGTACCGAAACCTGTACCATAAAATGTGCCTCAATCATGTGATAACATCACCATGACATATACCAAACCAGATATCAAGATAGCCAATATATACTTCTAAGAATGTGTCATATCATAAAAAAATGTGTACCATATCATGTACCAACATCATCAATACATCCCTCAAGCATGTACCATAAACATAACCCTCAATAACATGTGTAAAGAATACCTATGATCCTGTATCAAACCTGATACAAAAGATTACAACCATGTATCTCTTCCGCAACTTCAACAATAAGAGAATAACATCTTCATTAAAATTTACCTCAATCTCACGAGACTAGTTTTGGATTAGTCACAAACTCTAACTTTCAACTAGCATAACTTTGTACCTGAATTTTAGCCTATTCTAGAGAGCGAACTTGTACAACATACCACATTCTCAAAATTCGATATCTAATTATACCTTAGAGCACATCATCACAAGAATTCATCCTCCCTTCTAATTTCTCCCTTCTTCACTTCATATTCCCTCTGAAATTCGCCTCATATCTCCTTGGTTACCTCAAATAAGAATCACTTACTCACATAGAATATATTCAATAGAATGTGTGTGTAAATGTACTTATGAGTGACTTCTTGAGGTGTATATATATTTTTTCTAAGTAACCTCTTTCCTTAACTTTAGGGCTTCTTGAACTTTCTTGTTATAATCACTATACCCTTTCGTTAATGACTTGCAACCAATTAGGGGCTTCTTAAGCCATCTTGCATCCAATTAGGGGCTTCTTAACCCATCTTTGGGGCTTCCAACTTCATGACCTCATAATTGCTCAACCATGAGGAACTATGTGACATTCCACCTACCATTGGACACAACATGATGAGGATTATCTATATATGAGTGTGTTACTTACATTTACGTTTTCCTTCATGTCTTTATTCCTCAAACAACTTTAGGCTTCATGAACACACCTATGGGTTTCTTGTAGACTTCTTCAAAGAATCTTCTTGTGAGGGTCATGCCTAGAGCTACACCATAAGGGGACTAGTTTGGAGACTTATCCAAATAGACCCATCACATCTATTGACATCAATGATAACCATTGTTTGTTGACATCAATGAAAACCAACTATCCGACAACATCAATGACAAACAAATTTCCAACAACATCAATGACAACCAACTATCCAAAAACACTAGCTAATTGCAAAAGAGAGAGAGGAGAGAGAAAAATAGAATCAATCTTTACACATAAGAGTCTAAGAAACCAACTCTAATCACAATGTATTAATCCTTGATAATGAGTACAATATATAGGACTCTCCACATGAGGAGTAATGCACACTAGGTTGGGATTTCCATGTTCATTCTCAAGTAAAAAAGAAACCTCTCCCACTTGCAACAATTAGCTAAAGTTAAAATTTGCTAATAATAATAAAATGGTCAAATATGTGGTTTAGACTCAAGTGAGAACTCCACATGCAATCATCATGCATTCAACAATAGAAAAACTCTCCTAAAATGCATGCATGTCGCATGTGGCTCCTCAAATGCATGCATACTCCATGTAAGAGTATATGCATGTGGATCCTTAGATGCATGCATGATGCATGCAAGAGTATCTGCATGTGGATCATTAGATGCATGCATGAGTGTATGCATGTGGCTCCTAAGATGAATGCATGACACATGCAAAAGTGTCTGCATACAACTCCTAATATGCACGTATGGTGCATGAAAATGTTTTCACACATGATTATGAGAAAATGAGTATGTCATTGAGTATGCAGTTGAGCATGTACCCCAACACCCCCTTTGAAACACAACCAGGGTGTGCACAATTATGAGTCCCAACAATATGAAGCCATGTTAGGTACTCATGTACAAGTATAGATGCATAAAAACTAAACAAAGGTGAGGTAAAGAGGGAAACATCAGTGGGAAAAACACCCCCCCCCCCCTAAAAATATGTTGCTAACAATAAGAAGAAGGACACTACATCAAAAGGAAAGGAAGCTAGCTAGCCCATAACATGTCCTTCACTCCACGGATATCTCGCAGTTGTGCAAGTTTATGCTCAAAGAAGATTTTGTTAAATATGTAGGCATATGGATGGATCTGATGAAGTATATGCACCAGTGATATATCCGCATATATCCACTTTCTCTTAATCACCTTCATTCATGGAAATTTTGGGCGAAACTATGAAAATTGCACGACTTTTTCCGGAAAATAAATAAATAAATAAACTTGAAAAACTGACGAATTTAAAATGCCAATAACTTTACTTCTTGGACTCCATTTTGGATGATTTCTTTTTTGAAATTAGGTATTTTTCCGAGATAAATTCAAATATCCATTTTTTTCCTGCAAATTCTTCTTACAAAGTGTTATAAGTGAATATGAAGTGTGTGAACCCATTTTTGGCTCCTAAGATGCATGCATGGGAGTCTTTGCCCTGGGATGAATGCATGGCACATGAAAAAGTGTTTGCATGTGGCTCATGAGATTCATGCACCATATCTTCCACATGTGATTTAGAAAATAGATTTGAAATGGAGTAGACATCATCTCGAATGAATGGAATAAAAATTTATGCAGCTACCTATGTAGAAGGATCTTCAAACTGAGAGGCTTGATTTTCCGGTGGCTTTTCTGCTGGATCTATCTTGTCAAACCTCTACATGAAATATTCACAATATTCCTTATTCCAGAATAGAACCTCCAATATGGTTCTTAGTTCATCTGGAGTTGAGAGTGATTCCTCCTCTACATGATATTCTAGTTCAAAAGAAATAGACATGCATATAAGTATGAGATCCATGTCTTGTCTATGAAAAAACAATTTTTCTCATCGGCAGAATCAGGATCTACTTTTTTTCTCATGGTGGCCCTATAAAAACCCTTGCTATGAAGTAGAATATCTATCTTGGGATTCCACTAAAAGTAGTTGAAGGGTGTCAATATCACTGAAGAATATGGTTGATCCATAGTTCTCTGTGGGATGTCCAATTTGATCTATAAACTTGCAACAAAAGTGAATACTCCCTCAAAATAATGGCTCTGATACCATGTAGGATTAAACCACAATCCAAGACCTAATTGTGAGAAGGAAATACTACACTAGCTAATTGCAAAAGAGAGAGGAGAGGGAAAAATAGAATCAATCTTCACACATAAGAGACTAAGAAACCAACTCCAATCACAATGTATTAATCCTTGATAATGAGTACAATATATAGCACTCTCCACAAGAGGAGTAATGCACACTAGGTTGGTATTTACATGTGCATTCTCAAGTAGAAAATCAACCTCTCCCACTTTCAACAATTAACTAAGGTCAAAAGTTGATAATAATAAGAAAAAGGTCAAATATGTGGTTTAAACTCAAGTGACAACTCCACATGCAATCATCATGCATTCCACAATATAAAAACCCTCCTAATATGCATGCATGTTGAATGCAGGAGTATCTACATGTGGCTTCTTAGATGCGTCCATGCTATATGCAAGAGTGTTTCCATGTGGCTCATTAGATTCATGCATGGCACATGCAAGAGTGTTTGTATGTGGATCCTAATATGCATGCATGGCGCATGAAAAAGTGTCTGCATGTCGATCCTAAGATGCATGCATGGTGCATGCAAAAGTTTTTGCACGCATGCATGGTGCATGCAAAAGTGTTTGCACGCATGCATGGTGCATGCAAAAGTGTCTACATGTGATTCTGAGAAAATTAGTATTTCAGTAGTATGTAGTTTAGCATGTAACCAAACACTCCTTAGCCTGCAAAACCCAAAAAGTGGATTCCTTTCTCTACAATGCAATCCCTCAGGATAACTCACCTCTTTTCTAGGGTCCAATACATATTGGATAGGAAACATATTTGTTGGGAGTTACATATTGGCACCAATAGCCTAATTTCTTAGCCTCAATTTACAAACAACATATTGACCTTCTATTACAGGGTAATACAATAGGTTGATCCCTCCTTGTTACAATTTGAATGCAGTAGAATGAATGTCTACCTTCAATAAAGCCAAGTTTATATTTGTAGGTTCCTGTCTTACCACTTGGCACTCAAATAAATCCACCTAACTACCTTAGCACACATACCAAGGTTGATTTGTCCTTTAGATAAAGTAAGGTACTTTGGGTTGAAATAAAGTATTATTATTTCCAATCTTTGGCACCTTTGGGCCCCCTTATCCCCCTCTCACATTTCTCTTTTTGGAATCATATTCCCCCGTTGTTTATGTCCATCTTGTATCACAACCAACGATGTATTTTATTTATATTTCTGATGTACATATTTACATAGCTTGGCCCTCATCCATAATGTTCAATTTTCAACCTTAATCACATTTAATTACATTGCAAATTAGGGGACCAAAATGGAGATATTACATCACCCCCCTTTATTTTTTCACTTTCCTTAGTGCACATCACCATATTGATGTTCATATTATACAATTTTGATATCAAAATTTCAAAATAGTTGTGGCTATGCTTCTCACATTGCATATTCTAACTCACAAGTTTCATCCTCAAGACTATAATAGGTCCAATAGACCTTTACCTCCCTAATGGATTTGTTCTAAACCATCTTGATTTTATGGTCAAGGATACGCACTAGATTTACTTGAAAGTTCCATTATAGTTTCATATGAATCATATTCCAATCATTTACATAGTTAGGATCATGTACATACTTTTTCAATAAAGACACATGAAATACATTATACACATGCATAGATGCAGGAAATGCAAGCATATATATAACTAGCCCTGTCCCATCTAACATATCAAGTGGTCCACAAAATTTGGCTTTCAACGTGGTGCAAATTCCCAATTTTAGTGAACTTCTCTTTAGTTTCACTTTTATAAATACAAGTTCTCCTACTTGGAATTTTCAATATATTATAATCTTACCTTCCACCTCAATCATGTGGGATTTATGTTCAGTCTATCGATCTTCCAAGGCTACATATATCCTTGGAATATTTATTCCCACATCTTCAACTATAGTGGCTTCTTGAATATTGTAGATAAGTATGTCATCCAAGAATACAATGACAAACTTATCCAAATAATTTCTGAAAATAATCATTCATCAAACACAAAAATAACTGGTTCATTTGTCAATCCAAATGGAACCACCAAAAATTCATAATGCTCATATCTAGTTCTAAAAATTTTCTTACTAATGTTACCTTCATCCTTGATTCTCACCTAATGGTACCCTAATCACATATCAATCGAGGAAAATCTTGAGGCTCATGCTCTTCCTCTAACTTAGAGTAGATAAGTATGTCATCCAAGAATACAATGACAAACTTATGCAAATAATCGGTGAAAAATCCATTCATCAAACACATAAAGATAGTTGGTGCATTTGTCAATCCAAAGAGCACCACCACAAATTCATAATGCCCATATCTAGTTCTAAAAGTTGTCTTACTAATGTCTTCATACTTGATTCTCACTTGATGGTACCCTGATCCCAGATCAATATTGGAAAAAATATTTTCTCCTTTTCGTTGATCGAAGAGATCATGAATTATGGGAAGAGAGTATTGTTCTTCATTGTGGCTTTATTTATCTACCTAAAATAAATGCATAGCCTCAAGGTCCCATCCTTTTTTTTAAAGTACCATCTCTCCCCAAGGTGAGACACTTGGGTGTATGTACCCTTTCTTCATCGACTCTTCCATATGAATTTTCAATTACTTCGAATCTGGTGTGTTCATCTTATAAGGTGTTTGGATATTGAAGGAACTCCAATAATTGAATCAATGGAACAATGTATGCCTCTCTTGGGTGGAAAACCGTTCGCCTCAATCATGTGGGATTGATTTTCAATATGTCGATCTTCCAAGGTTGCATATATCCTTGGAATATTTTTTCCCACATCTTCAACTATAGTGGATTCCTAAATATTGTCAATGGTCCTCATTTTGTCTCCCTTATGAGGACAATATCTATACATGTTATCTCTCTTACATCCACAACATTTGATCAATGGTCCTGGTCTATTCCCTAAATATTCTTCCATCTTTAACGCACTTTGAGTTTCCTAGATTTTCTAATATACATTAGGATTCCTCCTAAATTATGGAGGAGGTTTTAATATTTTCTTCCTTTTATCCATCTTATCATTCTTCTTATCTCTCCAAGAATTTAATACCATGACTCTTCCTTTGTTCTATTCATACAGGTATTGAGCCGTACTTAAGGCCTCCTTGAGAGTCTTAGGTTCATCAAATTGAATCTTATCTCTATTGAAAGATGTTAGTACACTTATAAATCTATGACCTTCTCATATTTAATGAATCCCACATATCTCAACAACTGTAAGGACTTCTTTTCATATTCTTTCATGAACATATTTCCCAACTTGAGCTCAAATAACTCTTTCATCTTTTTGTCATAAAAATTCTCTAAAAGATATTTTTTCTGGAAATATTTCTTAAACTTCTTCCAAGTGATGTTTTTTTCATTGATGTGCTTGACTTGCTTCAATTGGTCCAACCACATAGAAGATTTCCCTTGTATATGGTAGATGGAAATATTGTCTTCCAAGTTGGATAAGTATTTATGCAATTGAAAGTAGTTCCTAATTCCAAGCAACCAAGCTTTAGCATCTTCTCCATTTTTTTTCTCTCCATCAAAAGTTGGTGGATTAAATTTCCTAAGATCTCCCTGAAAACTGACCACTTCATGCCTTCTTTTTCGATGCCTAGAAAGGGACACTTGTGGGTTTCTTTGTGATTCTTTAGATAAATGCACTTTCTTGGAAGAATGAGAAGGTGAGTAATTTGGTCTATGAGTCCTACTAAGACCCCTTGAATGCATGGATCTTTTGTATTTCTCCCTTATTTCATGGAGTTTTCCTTCTTCATCATGTCTTGAACCTGATCCAACACTAAAATTCCTTTACAATTGGTTCAGAATCTATAGCAGCAGAGTGTTTATATGATTTTTCTCCTCTTGGGATCTAATTATTCTCTCATTATCATCTATGTGTCTCTGTACTTCCATTCTTAAACTCTCTAACAACTCTAGTGGCTCTACTTCTATGTCCATTGGACTATGTTTCCTCATTTCCCAAACTAATATCCAAACCTCTCACATCTTCCTCACGATTGTGATTTCCCTGGGCATATTCCATTCTTATAGTACTCATAATTATGAAAAATGTGGATGCATCATGTTACTATTAGATAATAATAATATTTCATTTCTAGAAAATTATGTATTATGTATGCCCCTTTAAGGCCACCAGTTGCCTTATTTCAATTTGCTGAGAATTCTTATTTCCCAAATACAAGTTTTGAGCACATATACAGAGTCTATTCTTCATTTTATTTCCAATGATCATCCCCTTGCTCAATTTTGAACTCTGAGAATAAATTTATGGCCTTTTGAATATACCCCTTCTACCTAATTTTGCATTTCCTTCACTGATGTAATCTAGTGAAAGGTCATCTTGTAATGTCGTCTCCATTACATCAACAATTAGTGGTTACAAAAGAGGTATATATATATATATATATATATATATATATAAACAAACAACTTTATGACATGTGGCATGTGTCACAACATAAATTAACAAGCACTAAATCAATCTCATCATAATCAACTGAAAGAAACATCACTATTATTCAATCAACATATCTCAAGTGATAACATAAGGGAATCTACCCTCCCAACCTATCCTTTATGGTTAGGAACTCCAAGACACATAAGAAACACTCAAGTCCAGGATTCATCCAATTGATTTTGACCACTTAAGGTCTCAGGACTGGCGACTATTCTGAGGAACAAGGAAGTATCTAATTCCCATTAATTCAATCATACACTGCTATTCAACTAGAATTATCATCATACTTAACCATCAATTCATCATAGTGCAAATAATAATCTACTCTACTTAATCATCTTCAAGCAACATTGAGTGTAAATGAGTAAGAGGATTTTACATAAAGAATAATAACCCAAAGAGCATAAGTAAAATCTTAGTCTCGTGTAGCTCAACTATGCAACTTCATATTAAGGAGTATATTCTAAGAATATATATCAAGAATTTAAAGGCTAAAATTATATATCCATTTACAAGAAACCACAAGAAGATCAATCTTTTTAAGAAATACATTAAATTAGATGCTACCTTGCATTATGAATCCAACTTATAAAACTAATAAACATCAATCGTAAATAGCAATTAATAAGAATTCTACTACTTGCATATCCATTTTAAAATAACTAAGAGGTTCAATTATAACAAGCAATATGGAAAGATTCCAAGACTACCTTACATTCCATTGCAAAAAACTATAAGAAGTTCAAATGCACAATTAAGAATTAGATAAGATCAATTATATGCTATTTTGCATATCCATATATAAGGATAATTAAAGAAGATCAAATTTTATTTAAACAATAAAATAAATAACCCAATGTTGACTTATAAACCCAATGCAAAGAACTAAATGAAGACCCAACAATAATATAAGAATCCAATGTCAGTTGACAATCCCATTCAAAGGTATTAAGGAAGACCATATCTTATTTCAACCATATATAAGAATGCAATTGCTATCTTAAAAGTTTATTAAAGGAGTTAAGGGAAGACCAACCATTATAAATAAATGATATAAGTCAACTACCCTATGTATCCATTTAAGAGAATATAAAGAGACCCAAGTCTTTTAACAATATATAAAGAACTCAATACTAATTTACAATCCATTTAAGAATTAATAAAATCAAGTCTTGTTGAACCATAAATAAAACACTCACATGCTAACTTACAAATCCATTTAAAAATTGAGGGAGACAAATATTATTGACCATAAATAAATAATATTTAGAGGATAAATCACATATCCATAGTAAGGAAACAAAGAAGGAGTTATGGAGTCTATCCCAGCCCCTGATCTGGTGTGCAAAAAAAATTTGAAATTTGTTCCAGACCTCAATCCAACCCTCCATCTAGCACTTAATCCACCCCTCCATCCGACACTTAATCTGACCCTCCATTCGACACTTAATCCTTCACTTGAAATGAAACTAATTTCTGAAAATTTGAATTTAAAATTTACAGGTAGTGAATCGATTTCGGGATGGTTAAGCCTTAAGGAAAGGAAGGTAAATAAATACAGAGGCACTCAGGAAGGTTAATTTATTTGCTGCAGTCCCAAATTCGATCCACAAATTACAATAATTCGAAATTGAAATTCAGAAAAATAAAAATAAATAGAATAGAAATCGATCCATTAAGTTCTAGGATTTTTTTCTAAAAGACAACAAGGAAATCCAAAACTACAGAGTTTAAATCCTTGACAACAATTAACCAATGGACATTTTCAGAAGCTTCTATAGGATTGGGCAGCATAGAGCCCCAAATTTTCATTTCTGGAAATAAATTTACATACAAAGATCTTTAAAATTCCCTCTTCGAATTTGTACAAGTCACCTTGCCAGAATGAATTTATAATATCAACTACCAGTCATACAACATGCTACAGTGAACCAACAAAACACTGAAATTGAGGTTTATAAAAATTTCAAGACAAAGGAAGTGGAAAGACAATAGCTCAATTGAAATTTTGGTTTGTTCAAAGATGGGGCAGCAGTCACACGGAGTTACCAAACTCCAAAAACACAACAAAAGTTTAGCATGGGATTCAACCCGAATTTGAGTTATACATTACATGGGAAATTCACCCAAAATTAACTCACAAACCTTACATGTAATAAGTAAAATCCTCCCATCATTTTTATATTGAAATCTGAAATGGAAATCAAAACTATACACTATTTTACCCTTCTCAAAATCCATATCGAAATTCAAGAACAAGCATCATGAATAAAACCACCCAATTACCAACTCGACCCATTGAAATGCCGAAGGAAAAATAGACTCAATGCTAATATTTGACAACACTGTAAAACAAATTTTGTTCTCAAAAAATGCAATTCACATTAGTAAATGAAAAGATTATCCATTTCTTCAGGAATTTGTCTAGTTTATATCCCACTCGTATGTTGGGTACCAATCACTATACAGAAATAGATATAACTCTAACCTATTCAATTGGTGAGCAGATTAACAATGGTCAAGTAAGAAGGAAAATTGGTTGTATAAATGAAAGGACAATCAACATGAAATTCCAACATAATCAATATCCAGACAGCCTCCAATTACAAATAAAAGAGTTGATTACTAAATTTAAGTTTTGCAATGCATGCCAATGGTAGCGATCAAGAATAAATTTCATATGGATACATGAATCTATTGGCAGCAATTTGATAATTTCTAACAATCCAAAAAGGAAACCTCAGACACCAACGAACAATAGAATCAAGGGATTGGAAAAATAGGAGGAGAGATAACACAAGCGTTCCAAATACTTAGTTGATAATTGAATGGAATCACATTCCATAAATTTCCTTTTTACATAAAAATCCATCAGGAATTTTCCAATTCAATATCAAAAATAAAATATAGTTTACGACAATATTTCTAGAGAATATCTATAAAATTTTAACTTGTTAAAACTACAAAACTCATATAAAAATATTGTAATCGAGGATGACGGAGTCAAAGATGATCTTCAGTAATGGCACTCCTTCCTTTCTCCCACTTTCTAATCATGGAGACTTCATTGGTACCTCCCAGCCAACGCTAGGGGTACTCTGCTTCCCCCTTAGCTACCCGAGCCGCAAAGGGGCCAAGCACACACAAACCAGAAAATACTCTAGCTCCAAGTTTTCCTCGCAAGGTAGATCCACCACTCTATATCAATATTGGTATCCCAACTCTCACAAGTAAAACCAGTCAAAAATAATTTGGTAGCATAACTTTACCAATAACCTGTGTGATCTCTTTCCCATCTAGATCATTTGATTTATAGGAATTTCCTCAGTGACACATGTCCACATGCACGATTAATTATATTTTTAATTAAATAAATTTGGATTATTCATCCTCTCCCCAAGTTGCACAAGTAATTACATTTTTTTTTTAATTAAAAGTCCATTTCCCTCACATTTCCCAAATGTGTTCCTTAAATCGCTCCTAGTTGTCTCTTTATTCCCCGGATTCTCATTTAATGACTGACTCCTTACTAAATATGAGTTAGAGTTAAAATAGGTGTCTTATTCTAGTTAGACTAGTGGTACCTAAACTCTAAATACCATTCTATGTGTACACCTATTCTCTCATGCTTTATTCCTTTCTTATTTTAAAATTCCATTTTGGTATTTTCTTGCACACATGTGCATCATATAAAATCTTTAGATTTATCTCACATTTTATTTAGATTGATTTATCTCTAATATATTATATGCTATTTAACATTTTATTTTAGTCCTCTAACTAAACATAGACTTAGGTTTTGTCTTAGAATAGGCTTAGAATTTTATGGGGATTTATATTTAAGAAAAAATTTCATTAATTAATTATTTTAAATCCGACAATGTCAAATCAATTTATTGTTTTCTAGGCCACCTAGATTCATTGACTCAAGTTTCTTTTTAAATTACATGATGTGCCCTTCAAGACACACTCTCGTTCTCCAAGGGTGTCACTCTCCTTTTGACTGGGTTATGGTAGTTTTTCCAACCCTTGGAGTCAACACTCCACTCGGTCGACCTTGTGAGAGACTAAGGGATTTCTATGGAACTAAGACTCCACCTTATTGCACGCCCCTTAGAAATATTCATGAGCGATTGTCTCAGTCTTCCCTCATGACATCATGGACCTATTGAACTAGGTAATTGTTAACCTACAATTCGAGCCACGACGAGAGTGCTAGTAGGCTGTGACAGGGACTCTGCCACACCTCTCCCTCAATGTCTGGTTTGTTGTGCATGGCCCCTTTACTCCTTATGTGAGTTAGATTAGCAAGAATTCGTCAATCTGCATCCATAGACGAAACAATGTCAATGATCCATAAACACAATCATACTATAATCAAGCATATGTCACATATGCATAAAATGAAATACTCAAACCAATACAATCCACTCCTTGACTCAATCTGTAGTCCGAGGAGGTCTATTGATGCCATCATCATCTATAAGTTGTCACATGTCTTTCACACTCAGATAAACTCGTCAATAGCATCTTACAATACATATATCAAGTAACAATAAATCACAACCCATCACATCATCATGTAAAATCCATAGTCGAAACAAATAACATTGTACTATAACCGGATCACTTGCACACAAGTGTCCTCCAAGAATAAGTCGATAACAAGTGCTTAGTAGAGCGGGATGTTACACATCTTTTGTCACTTGCAAAAGAAAATATGTCAGGAACCAAGGAAAATTCTTTATTGGAAACTTATAAAACTAATTATTTTGAACACAAAAAAACTCCCATATTACTAATCTGATGCTCCAATTAGAATCTGTAGCAATATGGAAATGACAACTTTGTCCTTTCTCACTTTTTTCCAGACTTGGAATTTTTGCCAAACTAGCTATCTCCCAAATTGACTTGCTATAGAGAAACTTCACTAAGGAAAAGTTATTTGTCTTAATAAGTACATAAAATGTTGAATATATAAATTTTTCTAGTTTCATCATCTGGGATAACTTTTGTTACTCTAAAAATCCCAAAATTCTCCAAAAAATGGCCTCAAATTGTGGATTTTTCCATGTTTTGGCATCTCCACTCCAAAATCCTGGGAATATATCCAATTCCTTTATCGTATATTTTCATGTCTTATTTTCTAACACCCTATAAAAATCTCATCAATAATAGAGCCCCTGCTAGTGAGCACCACCCTACTCTTTAAAAATATCTAATTTGCATGTTTTAGAAATTGGTGCATAATTGACCAATGGCCCTCACTAGCACTTCTATAGACCCTAACACTATGGAAATACCCAAAAAAAGCATATTCTTCTAACTTATTTTACTCTTGCTATGGAAAAAAATATGATTTTGGCTTCAAACTTAGTTTTATTTTATTTTAACATAGGATGACTTTTTCTTGTGTCATCTTTGCTGACGTGGTTGTTGATGTGGAAAATTGGGTCCACAGGAACCCTGAGGGGATTTCATTTCACCCCTTGGCCACCTTGTCCCTATCTCTTCATCCTCCATCACCTTCCTCCCTCTCTCTTCATTCCTCTTTGTATGTCACCACCCTTCTCTTTCCTTCTCTTTCTTATTTCTTCTTTCCTCTTGTATCTTTTCTTTTGTTTATTTTATTTTATTAATTTATTTATGGCCCCATCTGTATCTGATTTCCCACCTGACACCTTTTCTAACTATGGATGGGACAAGGCTCCAACCTCCTTTTTCAGCCTCCACTTGGTTCCCATCCATTTATTATGGTTATGGTTGGGTTCCATATTGAACCTTTTTCCTTGGCACACAACTTTATCACTTCCTTGATCAGAGGACAAAGAAGGGGAGAATATCAACAAGTGTGGTGCATATCAAGAGTTTGAATAGCATGGTAGCTGGGCCGATTCCAAAATTTTGATTACACTTACCACCCTCTTGTCACGTGTTAATCATGGATTTATTACAGGAGTCTGGAATCAACCTCCAATACCACGATCCAAAGTCCCAAAAACTACCTTTATGGCATGGCCCTTACATCATCCCTTAGGCCCAACACCATGCACTTGACTCTCATCCTTATGTCTTTTTGGCCTCTAATACATGGAAATATCCCCTTCCATCTGTTGTTGTGGGCCTACCACCATGGTAGTACACATCACTTGACATGTGGCTTCCACATCACCATGTACGAAAAATTTCCCAAATATTCAAAATTTCCAAATATTCCCAATTTTGTCAATAACACTTAATTTAGAAATTTCACCCTAAACCACCATGCAATATCTAGTTTAAGATTCTAATGGCCTATCTAGACCTTGCACACATTAATTTGACCTATGTTCCTGGAATTCAGACATCCATGAACTAATTTTTTGATAGTTTTTACTTAGAAATTGTGGCTTTTTCCCAATATCTCCCATGGTCTCTCTACAAATCCATGAATTTGGTGAAATGTGACCTTAAATGTTCAATTAAACCTTTTTACCTATAATTCGAACATCCCCTTACCATATTTTCAAAGAATTCCAACAAAAATTAGGGATTTTACTTAATTTTACCGAATTTCATCCAATTATCACATGGTTGACTCTGCACTTACATATCCATTGAGTTTCAAGCCTTTGCATTCCTAGCACATGATCAATTTGGGGAAATTAAACATATTTTCCTAATTTTCTACATTACCAACAATTTCCCTATTTTCTTTTTCATAACAACTCTATCAAACACATTGCAAGCACTTTGAAAATTTTCCTTTGCAAATTTTTGGTCCACATTCAGATGTCTATCCCATATAGCTTGAGTGTTGTATCTAGCTCTGATACTGATTTGTAATGTACCAAAACACCCATTTTCCTTCTGGGATGGTGGAGCACAGAAAAATTTATTCAATTTTCCCACTGAATTCCTCTTCAATTTAACCAACTCTGATACCATAATTAAATTATGCATTATCATAAGATAAAAATATGCAAAAACATGACATGAAGATTTATGTATAGTTACATTAACATACATAACTGTAAATGAAAACCATTCATGAAATATATAAAAAATTAAGAATATAAATGCACATAATTCACAACATAAACACATATATTCAAAACACTTATCTTTGTCAGAAAGAATCACCAGTTGGTTGCATATGAGGGATATTAGTCCCAACTATAGGCATTGTTGCACTAGTTATCTCTAAAAAAAGCCACCCCCAAGATAGGGCTATAAATCCACAAAGAAAAATGAGATCCAATGGCTAGCTACAGTTCCATCTCCCAACCCAATACCCAAAATGATATGGTATGGTCACACACACATACATCCCAAATCACTAGTTACATATTGGCACCAACATCCTAATTTTTCAGCCTCAATTTACTAACAACATAATGACCTTCTATTATAGGGTAAAATAGTAGGTTTCTCCTCATTGTTGCAACTCAAATGAGTTAGGTCTATAAATCCACAAGGACAAATGAGATCCTATGGCTAGCTATAGTTCCCTCACTCAACCCAATACCCAAAATGATATGGTCTTCTCACACACACATACATCCCAACTCACTAGTTACAGATTGGCACCAACATCCTAATTTCTCAACCTCAATTTACAAACAATATAATGACATTTTATTATAGGGTAATACAATAGGTTTCTCCCTTGTTGTTTCAATTCAAATGAGGTAGAATGAATGTCCACTTCTACTAAAACCAAGATTATATTTGCATGTTCCAATCTTTCACTTAGCACTCAAAAAAATCCACTTAACTATCTTAGAACATACCCCAAGGTTGATTTGTCCTTTTACATAAGTTAAGGTAAGGTACTTTGGGTTACCATAAAATATTTTTATTTCCAAGCTTTGGCCCCTTTGGCCCCCCTTAGCCGCCTCTCACATTTCTCTCTTTTGCAATCATAGTCCCCCATCATTTATGTCCCTTTTGTATCATAGCCAACGATGTATTTTATTAATATTTCGGTTATACATATTTACATAGCTTGGTCCTTGGCCATATTGTTAATTTTCAACCTTGATCATATTTAATAATAGTACAAATTAGGGGACCGAAATGGGGATATTACACCTCCTCGGCCCAAGCAGGGGTTGCATAAAGATTCCAAGTCTTAGCTAAATCATTGGGGAATAAAGGAAGAGGTTACTTTACATAATAATAATAATACAAAATATATTATTACATTTAAATTTAAGGATAAATTGTGGTGCCATATAGAATTAAAAGATAAAAGAAAATTAAGATATTATAAGGAGGTGATCAACTGTAATCTAGAGGATCAAATGTATCTCTCTATTTTGATTAGTGTAAAAAAGAAATCCAAATTGCTAAAATAAGAAAAAACCCTCACCAACTCCATAATAAAACAAAGAGTTGGATAATTCTTAAAACATCATGCGCTAAAAAAGTTTGTCATCTTTGCAATGGTAAGAGTGTAACATTCCCACTATAATTCTGAGTTTAATTAATGCATAATGTAGATATAAATGTGGCTATGTCCAAGCAATGTAATATGAGAAATGTATTTTCTGAATTGTAAATAAATATAATGTAATATGAGCTGCTAGGATATGGATAGATATGGTGGATAGTTAATCCACAAGAGAGGGGGAATGCCTAGAGAGTGTCCAAGAGGGGTCCAAGGGGAAATAATTTATGGAGAGCATGGAATGAATTACAATCAAAATTGGGCAGAGTGAGCAGTCAATTGTCTTGGAAAAGGAGAGGAAATTTATGGGTAGTAATAGACTATTTTACACAAGAGATTTTTTCCATGAACAATAGAGAAGAGGGGAGAGGAGATTGAGAGCTAGAACAACAAGTATGGGTGAATTCTGGAGCATGTTGGAGCATTTTGGAGTTTGGAATTGAAGAGCCAGTTGTCATGCCTAAACAATGAACTCTCGGATGAGTTGCATTGTATCATCAATTGTTTTGATCTAGGTGGATATCGGTGGCCACCCACCTATTCCACTGACTCAAAGCACTATTTTCCATTTTGGTAGTTTTTCTACACTTTTTGGGGTCCTGAACTTTCAAGGTCATTTTGAGGCCTTAAAAAACGTTTTCAGGGCACACAAAATCCCATACAAAAGATGAGGGCATAGTTTGGGCCGACCATAATGTGTACTTCTCAGCTAGACCTTTCTAGCGGGCTATCGAGCACGCCAAACATAGATTGTATGTAAAAGTTACGACCCCAGGAAGTTGGCATTCGAACTAACCCCATTGTGGCCCACAAGCCTTTTGGTGTTTCAACTCCTAGGGTTAGGTTTTTGGATGTTTATGGTTCCCTCATTGCTTCTTTATGATAAAAAATATTTTCAGCCTCATTGTAATAAGCTTTGGCAAATGCACGCAACCATCAGATCTCTTCTCATAGATAAGCTACCACCATTCGAGGGAGTTTGTTTCATTCTACAATTTTACAGTTCAACACATTTAATTTATTAATAGAAGTCA
Organism: Picea engelmannii; assembly: GCA_009831015.1. Taxonomy (NCBI): domain Eukaryota; kingdom Viridiplantae; phylum Streptophyta; class Pinopsida; order Pinales; family Pinaceae; genus Picea; species Picea engelmannii. The sequence continues at coordinate 21,436 of ML790229.1, forward strand.
AGTTTCATTGTATCTTTGTGTTTTTTTTATAACTCTATATTTCATTTCATTTCATTTATAAATCCATATCAATGGTATTAGAGTAGTCTACTCTTTATCTGTTTCTATGTGCATGTCCCCAATGAGTTTAGGGTATAAGGAGTTGGGACTCAAACTATTTGAGCCTTTGCAAGACTGTTCTCGTTGACCCTGATGACCTCCTATGTGAAAGAAAAGAGAGACAATGGAGTAGGATATCCTATTAAACTATTTCTCAGGGAATCCCTCATGCGACAAAGGAACAAGATGATGGATAATTTTCCTCAGATCCTTCGACGACTATCAAGAGTCGACGCATCTTCATCAAGTAGCCACTTTAGAGGTTCCTCCCCCTTCAAGGTACAAGTTAGTTTTTATATCCATGTATTTCAAGGTCATATAGATACAGATTCCCTAGATAAATGGTTGAATCTTCTCGAAGGGTATTTTTCTATCCATAATTTTTCTGATAGAGAAAATATCACCTTTACCCTCCTTAAGGTTGTCCACCACATCAAGGATTGGTGGGATACTTACTATGAGCAAATTGCCACAGAGGAATCCGCATTGTTTTCAGTTGTAACCACTTGGGGTTTTTTCAAGGATGTTATTAAGGAACAATATTACCATGTAGGAAGCTACAATGAGTAGTATACAAAATGGACCATGTTGTGGCAGGAAATGGACCAAATAGTGTCATAGTTCACAAATGTTTTCCATACCTTGCGCACCAAGTTGGGTATCAAATAATTTGAATGAAACTTGGTGCTCAAGTACCATGGCAGTCTGCATCGATACATCTAGACAGAAATGCAGTTTCTAGACATCTCATCATTGGGTGAGTCTTATCGATATACCGTCAAAATTGAGCATAAATTTAAACAAAATAAGCGAGAATTTGGATATATGAATTTCTCATAGAAGAAGCAAGGCAAAGGCAGCCCCAACCCACAAAGAAAAGGATATAGAAAGAATAGATCACCATAGGACAACTAGTCTAAGCCGCCAACAAATAAGGGTAATGGGAAGACGGAGAATGAAATTACAAAGTGGTGTGAATTCATAAAATTATCTAGCAAAACACTGATGAATGTTGCTCAAAGAAGTCAATGGTGGTTGAACTGAAAGTATTAGAGTTAGATGTGGGTTCCGAATCAGAATAAGAACCAAACAAGGGGAAATTGATCATTGAGGTGGAACCCAATACCATCGTCTCTACCACTAAGGTCCAACCAAGCCAAGTGAACCTGAAGAATCATAGGAAGGTGAGAACCTTTTCCACTCATAGATGTGGGTTAAGGGTCCTCCTCTACACTTCATTATTGATAATGGAAGTCAAAATAGCCTCATCTTATAAGAGGTTGCAAATCAGTTGGATCTTCCGACAACACCGCATCTTCAGCCTTACACCATCGGGCGGCTCTGCCAAGGGAGAGATCTTCATGTCAGCCAACAATGTCGCCTGCCCTACAACATCAATCCCTTCAAGGATGAGGCATTGTGTGATATTTCCCCTCTTGAAGTTTGTGATGTTATTTTGGGTTAACTTTCTTGTGGAAACATCATATTGAATATGAGTCTAGACCTTGCAGTGTTATTATTACTTTGGGAAGATAATTGTATAGGATACTAGAGATAGTTTCTCCTTCCATCATTTCTTTGATATCCGCTAAGAAATGAAGGAAGGTCATCTCCCATACTGAGAAAATTTTCTTCTTTATGATTCTCTCTCAAAGTGAATAAAATTTCATGGCCACATTCATAGCCTCCACAAAGGGCCTCTCCACACAGCAAAAGCATGTGGACAAGTTCATGGAGGAATACATCGACATATTATCCTCACCCACTTGGGTACCTCTGCACTTTCAGGTCAAGAATTCAATCGATTTGACCCCCGACATACCTCTACCCATTAGGTTAGTATATCACCCCTGTCTTATGGAAAATGAGGAAATCAAGCACCAGATCCAAGAGGTGCTCGAAAAGGGGCACATCTGACCAAGCTCTTCACCCTATGTAAGCCCAATTGTACTAGTGAAAAACAAATATTAGACCTAGTGACTATGCATTGATTACAGGGCCCCAAACAAAATCATAGTCAAGAACCAATAGCCAATTCCCTGAATTGAAAACCTTTTTTACTAGCTCAAGGGACTACCACTAGGTCCCTATAGAATAGACTGATGTATGTAAGATTGTTTTCAAGTCCAAAGACAGTCTTTTTTAATGGTTGGTCATGCCCTTTGGTTTAAGGAACACCCAAACCACTTTTATGAGGTTGATGGACGATATATTGCATCCTTTCACTAATTCTTTTGTGGTGGTATATATGGACGATATCCTCATCTTTAGAAATATTTGGGTGAAACACTTGCATCATATTCAATAGGTCCTTTACTCGTTTTGGAAACACAGGCTATATGCTAACTTGGAAAAATGATCCTTCAACATGAACAAGGTCCAGTACCTAGGATACATTATTGATGAGTATGGTGTGCATGTGAATCCGGTAAAGATCCAGGTCATCCATGACTGGCTAGCCTCAACCACACTAACCAAGGTTCAAAGTTTCTTGGGACTTTTCAATTTCTATCATAGGTTCATGTTGGGATTCTCCCATATTTCATGGGCCCTTGGCCAAGTGACCAAGGGTGGTGGTGAATAAAATTTTGTGTGGGAACAATTGCAATAGACAATGTTCGATGATCTCAAACATTTCTTGTGCTCAGTCGCGTTCTACTCCTTACTCGATCTACAAAAACCTTTTGACATTGAGACAGATGCTTCTGGTTATGTTGTGGGTGCATTTGTCACTCAACACAGTCATATAGTGGCCTATCATAGTGAGACACTATCATATGTAGTTCGTAACTACCCCACTTATGACAAAGAAATGTATTCCATTGTACAAGTCTGCCACCAATGGAAGAATTACATTCTCAGGAAGGAGACAATCATCCACATTGATCACAAGCCTTTGAAGTTCATGTAGACACAGGGACAATTGGAAAACCACCTCCATAAAACATGGTCCAAATACTTGAAGCAATTTCATCTCAACATAAAACATAAGAAAAGGAGTACCAATCACATCATTGACAACCTCAGTCGACCCTTGGTTGTATCATTAACCACAATGATTCACTCATGCGGACATGAGGCCTCAGGATGGCCCTAACTCTACAAGAGTGATCCCAACATCATTACCATTTACTAGATGTCAGGTGCAAGCATGTTCGTCACTGAATTTTATCTTCGAGATGGATTGTTATGCCATCTCGTCCATCTCTATGTTCCTTCAAGAGAGAAAGCGAAGTTGATTTGGGAATATCACTACAATTGTATGGAAGGACACTTTGGTGTGGAAAAGGTAATTTCAATGCTGCAGAAGTATTTCTATTGGTCGAAACATTGATAAGAAGTCAGAAAGTACATCTAGTCTTGCATTGCTTGGGTTATTTCCAAACAAACGATTAAGAAGTAAGGCCTATACACCCCTCTCCCTACTCCCAACATGCCCTGGGAATCCATCTTGATGGAATACATGTCTAGCCTTCCTTCAAACAAGAAGGGAAACGACTGTGTTTTGTGGGGGTTGATCGATTTTATAATATGGCCATTCTGACATCCTGCAAGAAGAGTATCACAGTGGAAGCCACTGCCAAGATATTCTTCGAACAAGTGTGGGTACATTTTTGGATACTACAAACCATCATCTCAGATCGAGACAACAGGTTCCTAAGCACATTTTGGTTGATCCTTTCCAGCAGGCTATCAAGAATGCTAAACAATGATCATATGCAAATGTTACAACCCCAAGAAGTTGACATACCAACTAACCCCATCTGGGCCCACAAGCCTTTTGGTGTTTCATCTCCTAGGGTTAGGTTTTTGGATGCTTAGGGTTTCCTCATTGCTTCTTTATGATAAAAAGGCCTTTCGACCTCATTGTAATGCGCTCTAGCGAAAGCATGCAACCATCACATCTTTACTCAGAGATAATCTACCACCATTCGAGTGAGTTTGTTTCATTCTACAATTTTACAATTAAACACATTTGATTTATTAATAGAAGTCAATTTTCACTGTACCTCTGTGTTTTTGTTAGAACTTTGTATTTCATTTCATTCCATTTATAAATCTGGATCAATGTTATTGCTTTTGCTGGTGGTTTTACTGGCAGTGAGTTCCCTTGAGTTCCTAGCAAAGATATTCCTACATACCTTATCCAAAGAGACCTTGATAAACAAATGGCATGCCCAATGGATTGATACCAGTGAAGGGGTACATTCTTTGGGTTGGGCAGGTCAAGAGGAAGAGAGATAGAGGAAATTCAGGATAGTTGTAAGAGACAACTAGTGGGTTGTGTGATATTGAGTTGTGAGGGGACTGTGAGAGGCACCCTTCTTGATATTGAGATTTGGAATAATAGATTTATGTTTGGGTCGAACGTCCTTCCTGAGCAGTTGGTTGCACAAACTCTCTTTTAAAGGTAAGTGTTTATCTATTTTGTTGAGTTATTTATGACTTCATGGTTGTTCATTTACTCTGTGAATGAGAACAATTTTATATACTATTATATATTTTTATCAATTGCATTCATTCTCATTTAGAATATTGTAGTTTTATTTAATTATGGGTATTAGAATCTAAATGTAAATGTGAATAAATCATAGCTGGTAAGCTACATGAATTTAATTAGTAGAAGAAAATTTTGTTTTATATGTATTTCCTCAAGTAATGTTCCCTGGTTACGCTCGGGAATGTTATAGAATGGTATTTGTTATAGCACAAGTTGTAGGTTGGGAAAATCCCGACCCAACCACAAAAATCATGTGCTACAACTATGGGACACTACACCCAATGTCACCTCGATGTAGGCCCTGCACTTGGGGGGTGACTAAGGCCACTCATGGGAGGCGATCCCGAAGACCCTAGGGGGAATGATAAGGATGAAGGGAGGTGTAAGGATAAGTCTCTTGGAAGGTCAAGTGATGGAGGAATATAATGGTTGAAAATGGTAAGTAAAGAGAGGTAAATGGATACCAAGTAAAGAGATAGTTGTTGGTGCACCTATACTTGCCTGAGACATAAGAAAAGACACTTTTCCAACCAAGTATAGTAATGGATCATCAATTTAATATTGATTTACCTAAAATGAAATAGCATACAAGTTATTAAATCAACAATAGATTACATCCAAACTAGCAAGTAAAAGGTCTATATTAGTTAGCAATGTCAGCAATAAAACTAGTAACCAATGTGGACCGAAAATAGCACTTCAAGACTGAATAAAGATGGTTGTCATAAAAGTAAATCTATGCAGTAGTATATCATCCTTATGGGTGTAGAATTCAATGAAGTACAACAGAAAATATGAACATTAAAAAGTGCCAAAATCTATCCCAATAGATGCACCTAGGTTAGAAGGTTAAACTAACAAAGTTAGAGGGTTAGCCTAGGGTTATTTTGTGAGATATTAGCGGTTAGGGATAGATTTTAAAGCAACCATAATGGATGTAGATTAGTTTTACTACAGAAATAAGAATTTGTGGGAGAAAGAGGACGCCCTAAGGGAGGAATAATCACCAAGGCATCAAGATCATTATCCAAAAGAGATAACTTCAAAACCTCAAATTTGTACGTTTACCAAAGCAGCAATTTATTTATCCCATGCAATAAGTAAATGACTAGTGCCTTTAAGAAAATGGTTAATGGATTCAAGAGAATGTGAAGAAGCTATATAGGCTACTTCCTTGGGGGTGTAAACCCTTTTACTCCCCAAGGAAAGCTTTTCTTAGCTAGGGTTTTAACTAGGAGGGTGTATGCAATTATACTCCTCTTAGTAAACCCTTATGAAACAATATTCCCTTAGTAGTAAAATGGTGGAAACACAAGTAGGGGTGTATTCCCTTATAGTCCCTACTTGGATCAAGAAAATATAACCTTTAACTTGTAGAAATGATAATACAATGAAATAAATGGCACCTTCAAGCATTAAAAGGAAATAAAAGCTAGACTAACCACCAAAAAAAGCAATGAAGAAAGCCTTCCAAGGCTAGCACACCATCTCCATCAACCATAACCAAGACATAGCCATAAGAAAAAGATCAAGAGAGAGAGCTAGACAAAGAGAGTGGAAATTTCATTCCAAGAGCCTCTCACAATGGAGAGTTATGTTATGAAAATATTATTTTATGATCTCTATTTATACAAAATGTAGCTAACATAGTTTGTCCACATAATATTAGGGAAAACACAATATTAGGGGTCAACATCCCTAATCTTGATGTTACGAGTAAAATCTCTCTATGGCATGGGGTAAACCACAACAGACGAAAATGACTGCATAAATCAACTCTAATCCCAAGTATGCTATATAAACAAATATGCTAACAAGACAAGATAAAGAGCCTACCTCGTCCAGACGTTCGATGAACTCCACCGTTAAGCACTTGACCCAAAGAAATACACCCACAACTTGTCCTCAACAACCAAGAAACGAAAGCATATGGTTATAATATATAAATTTAGCACATTCAATAGAAAAATCCATCAATATTCATAACAAATATGCCCATGGAATAATAATTCAAATATTTGCAAGACATTAATTGGATGAGAAAAGAGTATTTCTACTAAAATGTAATGAAGAAAAGTGAATGAATTACAAAATTCTGTGTCGACATAGTTCAGAACCGAGAAACTAAGTCCCTTCCAGTTGGGCCTCCACCACTTCAATCCTCCATGAAAGGAAATATCATGTAAGAGAGACAATAAGGTTATCAATCAAGTAGGGAAGAGCTTTGGGGGTTGAACAATGTGTTCAGACTTAAAAGGACAAAGCGATGCAGACTCAATATGAAGTGAATAATTTCTCCAGAGTAACTTTGCTCTCAAAGTTGAATTCTTCTCCTCTTTTCCATAGCTCAGATATGGCTCGTTTATAGCCTTCAAATGGAACTGAAGGGTCGAGTCAAAACATTTCCAGTATATGGAAGGTCAAGGATCATGGATCCTGTGATGTGACATGGAAACCTGACACTATTTTTTAATTTTTAGCACAAAACCCAATGTACACGGGTTTTAATGGTGCAACCTATGTATATGCATGTTGTATAATATTTAGGGCATGTATATGTGGAAAATATTATTTTTATCTCTAGGATTTGCAAAAGGGACTTCAAGTCTACATAAGGAAATGGAAAGAGACCTTCTGAGAAAATTTACATAGGGTGAGGAAAATGTTGCTATAACAGATGCCCCCTAATTTGTAAGGTTAGAGTAGTATCTGCGATGGCTGAAATACATTATAATACCCAAAAGTGGAGTAATGTGGACTCAACTAGAAGAACTAGTTGCTCATGAGAATATTACAATCTGTATTGACTTTGCACAGATGACTGCCAATTTGAATTACACTGCAGATCTATGTGAAAATATATCAAACAGTTGTTCATGGCCATGAATAAGAAATACAAAGGTGGATATATGCCAAAGGATTTCATATTCATGAACAAGGTCCAGTAAAATCAATCTCAAAATCAATTTGAAGATATCTGTATACAATGGAGTACAATTTGATCCCCCATGATCACTAAAGTCACATAGGTATTGGTCCAATGAAAGATAGAAATAGCTCAGTAAAGTTGTGACTATGAATTGATGTCTTCAAGTCTTCTACATGATCCGCCAAAGGCGCAAGTCCACATTGTGTGAATAAACGAGTTGAGGTCGAACACAATGAGACTTCGTTTGATTATCAGTCATTAAGGTATACATGCAAGAAGATCTATTGATAATGAAAGTAGGTATCAAGGCACCGAGTACATTCTTACAAGTGTGAATAAAGGTGTCAAGGTAGATGATCGAAAAAGGATCCAGAGAATACTAAGGACAGCTCAAAATTTGAAGAAGCAACTCAGGAAGAAAATAATTGCCTCAACAGACAAAGAAAGGGAAAAAAAATCAAACTCCTCAAGACTCAGTGAAATTGTCATCATCGCGAAGAGCGCGTTGCAAGATTTCCAACGACGTAAACGACTCATCAAACTGAGTTACGAATCGAAATATATTCGTGGTCAAAGTTTTGGTCAACCTAGCCCAGTCAGCAAGGATGAGTCAACATTCGTAATGCTGACGTCAACATCAGTACGGATGACTTCAGCATTCATACAGTGTACATGGCACACACAAATGGAAACATGTGTCATGATGATGTCATCATGGTGACGTGGAAAAAACAGAGGCTTCCATGTGTCATTTGCTTTTGGCATTTTCAGGTTAATTCATGGACCAATGAGGAAGGTCCACATGGAAGACCGTATGGGACGTGTCAGGTGACGTGGTAGGTTGACGTGTCAGGTGACATGGAAGGATGATTGTGCAAGTGGATGGTGTGGGCCAATGGTTGGATACCACATGGACCGGTCATGGGCTGCCACATGGCAGTGGGAAAATTCCTAATGAAAGCCCGAAAACAAATTTTCAAAAATAAAAAAAGGGGCCCGCAAAATCTGGTGGACTCCCACCAAATCTGGCGGCCAAACTATAACTCCGACAAATATAAACAGTAAACTCCAAACTTGAAGACATTTCCAAACATATATATATATATATATATATATATATATATATATATATATTGTTATAACTATAACCCAAAAGGGGAGGCCCGCGGGCTCGACCCCAGGACCTCCCCCTATCCAACACTTTACAATAACATCTGTCAATTGTTGGTCCAATGGACTTTGTTGGTTAGTTTTCCCGAAATTTCACTTAAATCCTGAGTCTTCCCACAGATGAGAGGAGGGGGCTCGATGGTATGATCGGGCACGATTTTCAATATGAAGTACAATGAATTAATTGCAAGGTGTAGGCATGGAAATCGAGACGATATTTCTCAAGGGCCCGGGAGTGCCAGAGTCAAATTGAGGCATGGAAATAGTAATTTTTGGGTAATTCGACGCCACAAATTCAATGGTGTTGTCTATTTTCTGATCTGAGCAAAGATTCTACAGCTTAATTCCATAATGAGGTATACTTATTTATTTTTCCAAATTATTTTGTTGAGTTAATAAAAAGGCCTACCCATTTGAGAGCAGGACTCAAGGATGTAGTCCACCAGGGATGAACTTTGTTATCATTTTTTTGTGTTCATATGTGATGCTTATGTCTCTTCATTTTTGAGCTTTTCCTTCTTTATGGTGCACTTTAATTTATGCTCATTTAATACAATTCTTTATAAGTCATTTCGATGAAAAGATCTTGGATCAGTCAAACACTTGAAGAATCCATCGATCAGGAGACATTGATGTATTCCCAACTGTCGATGGTGGGAGAACCTGCCACTAATGACTGCAAGCCTCTAGTTACTCATATGACTCTAGGTCTCGTTTCCATAATATATGGGCTAAAGTCGATGGAAGGAGACCCACTGAAAGGAGAGCATTGAGGCATCTCTCATCATTCATCACGAGGTACAAAGCAGGAGCTTGATGATTTGGACTAAATCAAATGAAGAACATGTTCATGAACCAACGACCATGTGCATCTTTTACATGTGCCAAATGTAAGCGATACACAAAAAATACCCTATGAATAGCAGCCAATATGGAAAATTGCTAACAAAGGTGAGGAAACCACCAATAAGGCTAATGGTATCCATGACACTGTATGAATCCCAATGTGTGAATATATTTCCTTTTGTTGAACATAAGGGAAACCCCCCAGTTAGCGACCAATGATGAAATGTCGACTGTTGGGTTCAAGGCTACCTACCAGTGATGAAAGTAGGACCAGGGTGCACAATAGGACTACAACTTCATGTAATTATGAGACATACTGAGGATATGGCCTACATGCAATGTCAAGGGTTCTGAGGAATGTCTGACACAAATTTATAGACATCCTTTGAACAATAGCATGAGACATATGGAAAGATCTGGCAGCATAGACTCAATAATGAAACTTTGTGATGAAGGAGGCATTAATCAAACTCTCCATAGGGACTAGAAGAGTAGCCAGTCGGGGGAGTAAACTCTAAGTAATGAGATCAACTTCCTAAGGTCATGCTAAACCCAAAATTTTGATGACATGTGGACTCAAAAGTTTGTTCTATGTTCCAAGGCGACACGACTGCTGCCAATATAAGATAATATTCTTTTCCCATTCATTTTTTGTTGTTTTTTCATAGTCAAATGAATGTTATGATACAGAGGAGGAAACGAGTGTCGTAAGTAAGAAACTAGTTCCAGCAGTGGAACATACCTATTCTCAATGCAAGGAGGTGCATGCAAGAGATGGACACTCGGGAGAATGTTTCATCTTGGGTATAGGGTATCAAGCTACAAATGATATAAACAAGGCTCTGCTTGGCTGATGATGCAAACTGCTAAGGTGATAGGATTATAATGTGAATGTGAGAACTGGAAATAGGATCAATACTGCAAGCAAGATAATGAGATGTAATTACAACTTAATGCCAAAAAATGTCCTTTTTTGTGAATTTAGTCTACTTGGTTTGAAAAAGGGGTAAAATTACCCCAAATAGAGGTCCTTTCAAATCCAATTTACAAGTGTGAAAGAAACAAGTTCACTCGTCAATATTTTTTCTTTTTGAGAGAGTCATAAAAGAGCTTAAACTAGACTCATTGGGATTTTTCTAAGCAGCATGTCATGGGGGAGGCCAGGGCTCCCATGCAGGACTTCTGTGAAAGGTTAGAAACTTACGAACAACTAACACAATCTTGGGAAAACCCAGATCTTTCCAAGTAGAGGAGGATAAAATACTTGCGAAGGTTACCTTCTCAATGATATATCAGAGAACACCTCTTATTTGAAAGGGAATAGTAGAAGTAATTTGATACCCCACAAGATAATCCCAGTCAAACGGAACCTCTCTAATACTTGGAGGAAATAAACCTCACCTTTTTTTTGAATACGCAAGACTATGAATGTCCATGATATGGTCAAAAGAAGTTTCGCTCCTCAAAACGGGAGCAGTGTTGGGCAAAGATTGCATCAGCATGACTGTTGTGTCAACCAAAGGAGAAATAGAATTTTTGGAAACCAAAGGTGACTCTAAATCTGAAGGGTTATCAGACAAGGATTGCACTTCTTCTACTACAACAGTGGTAGGGCACAAACAAGTTAAATGTATTCCTTTGCAAAGACTACAAATGAACTTGGGATTAAATCCTATACGTCGATGTTTCTCAATCGTATGAATGCCCCCAGTGCCGCTCACAATGGCTAGTGACATGCTCTCAATGTGACTATACGAGGTTGTTGGTTCATCACCCACATGATGTACAGAGATTCGTGATGATTCCCCAACATGGTTGACTGGGGTTGGAGATGTGATGTCAGTACGATTCATGATGACTAGAGTTGTGCTCCCAGCATGAATTGCAGTGGCTGGTTGTTGGTATTCAACATGGTTTGCAGAGGTTGTCGACCAATTTCTAGCATGACTAGCAGAGGTTGGTGATGTAATTCCAGCATGATTTGCAGTGACTGGACTAGTGGCAATGGTTAGTTGTGTCATTTGAGACCAAGGTCCCAGAAAATACAAGTTTTGAGAAATTGCAGGCCAGGAAGGATTCTGGTCTACATATTGTCCCTTCCTGGAAGGGTAGTATCCTCATCCCAATTGATCCATATAGGTTTGTAAAGGCATCATCAATGAAGCAGATGTCTGTGAAGAGAAAAAGGTGTGACACAGTTTACTCGGGTGAGGATATATATTTCCCCCATATGAAGGGATTCCGTGAAGGGGGTATCCTGTACCATAAAATTGATTCCCTTTGTATGAAATAATAGAGGATAGATGGAGGTCTGTCATGGGAAAAGTTTCCATAGGAACTGACATAGATGATGAAGGATATATGGACGGGATGTAATAAGTAGAATAAACACCTAGTTGATCATTTACTCCTAGAAGAGTGAAGCCAAGATCGGATCCGTAAGAAGGGAGATTCCAACCTCCCATGGTGAGATTCGGTTGAGGGATATGACTCCTATCAAACGAAGACATAGAAAAAGGATCCATCATGCCCTCAGATCTAAAACTAGGATTCATATAAGAAGGTGAGGGAGGGTGTTATCACTGAAATTTCATCCGCACATGGTTACAAGAACTCAACATCGTCAAACAGTGACAAAGTCATCCATGGACCTAAATTAACACCAAAGCATTCATAAAAGGGTTAAAAACTATACAAAGTAGTACGAAATTGAAGAGCGTTATGAAGACACTGGGCGCGCACGCACATGCGCGGAACAGGAACGCACAAATCGTGCACATGTGCATGATGCACGACTGTTATCGCAAAAACTTGTGCACATGCTAAACGATGCATTTATGAGAGTGGTAGGCCTCCCACCCACTTATGGTTCAGCTCCCAAGCCGATTTGACCCTCAAATCTGGACTGGATTCGAATGGATGGCTAGTCAAAGACCTAGAAATGCCCTAATTAGCCTCTTTTCACACTACAAAGCAGTTAAACAATAGCTCAAAGGAATGCTATAAAAAGGCCATGGATGCACCTCATTTTTCAAGGAATTCAAAGTAATGTTATGCTGCCTCTATTCTCTTGAGGACTCCATTCTTGTCAAGAGCATATTTGCACCATTGCATTGGACAATCCATCTCACCCATTGAGTGGATTTTTAAAGAGTTCTTTCATCATTTTCCATTTTTATTTGTTGTAAGAAGAGCTAGCTAGTGGGGGTCCAAGAGACCTCCCTTGGAGGAAGCAGGGACTCATAGTCCCCTTTCTTCTTGGTGTATTGTTTCACTAATAAGTCAGCCTCAACATTGGTGACATGGGTCTTATGGTTCTTTTTATTTCTATGTCCCTATGCTCATGAATTTAGTTGTTATTACATTTCTTAGTTTAATTCTTAATTGTAGTTTTTTATTTCTTTCCCTAACTCTTTTCCTTGTAGCTGTCCTGCTCAGTAGACCCAACTGAGCTTGCATGCACCTCTATTTTGCTCACTAAGGTGACGGAAGAGGCGCAACATATTGGCAACTCTGCTGGGGAGAGGTATCAATTTCCTACCCATTTGGGTTTTTCTTGCTCTTCTTTTAGTTTGTTTAACTTGCAGGTACACTAATCGGCCTAAGCCGACCTGCCACTCAGCCAATTCCAAGTTGAATTGAGAAAAATCCATTCGGATTTTTCATTCTCAGCCATGTATCATATATGCACGGGTTTTTAGGCCCACAGACGTGCATCTTGCACACATGCGCCTGATTCACAGCTCTGTTCTGCGCACGTGCGATTGTTGACTTTTCTCTATTCGCGCACATGCACTCTGTGTGCCTCTATCTCCATTGAGACCCGTGCATCTGTAAAGTTGTTGAGATGTGGGGAAGGCCATTTTCCTTCTTAAAAATGATTTCAAGCATGTTTTAAAGCTGCACCACACTTAGTCCCCTCATCATATAAAGGGGTTAGTCAAAAACACATAGGCACTTAGGAGGATAAAATCAATTTCCCTTCTTTGCTTTTTGCCACATGGATGGCTTTTTTTGACTCACAAGTTAAGTTGGAAATCATTTTTAATCACATTTAACTTGCATTGGGACTAGAATTTGAATAACAATCGCTTAGTATGCTCTTCTCTCGCGCCTCCAAACGATCTTGAGAATCAGAAAAAGATTGTGAAACGATTTCATCTCCCTTAAGAACATTAAAACCTTTAGGAGAGGACAACAACCCTTCTTGGGAATCCTCTTAGTTTACTTTTTCAAACGCATCTTAATATTGTAACAAGTCCATACATACCCACATGCTACAAAGATAGGATAGTGTTTGAATTTTGCTTTCTTAGATCAAATCACTAGGGAAGTTTAAAGGTTTTGTAACGGGCCCATACATGCCCACATGATCAATCTAGGATAGTTTCAAAGATTTTCTTAGATTACAT
>ML790229.1:35529-51330 GCA_009831015.1 Picea engelmannii
CCCACATGTCCACATGCTAGCTTCCTAGGGACTTTTGAATTACGCAAGGTTGTACCAAAGGCACTTAGTTAATTAGGTAATCAAACACTTGTAAGGACCAAGCGAAGTCCACATGCAGCAAGGTGACATCTAATTCACTAAAATTTGGCACACTTTCACTCACACACAAAAGTCACTTATCACTCACATAGCTTCTTCTTGAAATGTGGAGGTCAAAGTAAGTCTCCTCCAAAGGGATTCCGAAAATACCCCACCCTTTTCTTGATGAAACTATCCACTCCAATTTTAATCAACGAGGTTGGTTTGCACCCCCAACCTCCCAAAACAACTACATCTAAAATCTTTCTAAAAACTCATTAAGTTTTCCTCCACAGGAGGTGCCAAAAGAAATTTTTTAGTTTAGGTAGGATTTCAGGGATAGGCATCCAAATAACTCCCCGTTATCTGGTTCTCACATTGTCAAAACCATAGAAGTTGTCAAATAGGGAAATGAAAATCCTCCAAGTCAAGTGTTCCTAATACCATAAGGCAGGGAGATACCCATGAAGGGTTGAAGGCCGAGGTCTGGTTGTTCTATGCGTCCTCCCTTGAGGCACCCACCTCTTGGACGGGATCCAACTTGTGACCCATTTCTTAGGCCGAAAATCTAAATGTCGCACTTTGATCGACGTACCTAGTGACCAAATTTTACGACATATACCTAGGTGGCGATTGTGGGTTGCAATTGCACCTTGATTGGATTTTGTGTGGCTATTGGGAAATATCGCCATCTCTTTCGGGATATGCCCCCTTTACCCCTCATTATAACCAATTATTTCATCCTTCACTAGTTTCTCTTCCAGTGACTTCAGACCCCACTGTTGAGTACTATTGGAAGGTCCAGTGCTATTTGAGAGGAAGGACGTTACGTCTTCTAGGACATGAGAATTTGTTTTCTTTTGATTCCCCATGCGAACAAAACCCACTTACCCACATATATATGTTTCTTTTTCAAAACACATTTTATGTATGATGCACATCTGATTACAGTTTGATTTGGATATATATATTGTGTAACACTCAATGCAAAGGCTCTTGTTTCTATATTACTCTCACGACTCTTTGCACACATTCACACAGCCAGTCAGACATCATAGGGGAACCACATAACCTTCATCGTTCACGATGCTTGCTAAACCTCCCTCCTATCTTAGGGGGAGTGTCTGGTCTTGCCCACTCATCGACACCTCCTTCACACACTCCAGTGAGTGCTACTGTTTTAGGATTAGCTTTGCTTGGTTCTACATTACTTGGGTCCACTTCCCAAGGCCATCCGTTCACTCGCTCTCCTTTACACGGAAGCGAGGGACCCACTTCCTCTCAAGGAGGAAGCACCAACCCACCTAGCCCCCCTCAAGGGTCAGGTTCACAACACACTCACACCATGGCTGGAGATAATCCTCCCCCCGCACTGCAGATGCCATATTTGGACTCTCTCAACATACCAGATCTCAGCAAACCCACCAATGATCCTATATTGCATGATCCCACATGGCCTGCAATGCCCACCAAACTACCTTCGAACATACCAAAGTTCGAAGGAAAGGCAAGCGATGACCCTGCCAACCATGTCATGACCTTTCACCTATGGTGCTCCTCCAATAGAATTATGGATGATTCTATCAGACTGCGATTATTTCAATGCACACTCATTGGCCCATCAACCAAATGGTATGTAGAAGAAAAATCAGTGTCCCACACAACTTTTGAGTCATTGGCCAAAGCATTCTTGACCTTCTTCCAATTACCAATCCGCCACAACAATGGTCTAGAACTACTTTCTAATTTCAAGCAAACCTCAACCACACATATCGCTAACCCCATTGATGAGTGGCGTAGGCGACGTAGTTTGTGCAAAGAAGAAACCACCAAACAACAGTGTCTCGACTGGTTTCTTAGATCACTTGTCTCTCTCCTCAGCAAGGATGTAGCTTCCACCTTCCCTCAATATGAAGAGGAAGCCATCAGTAAGGCCCAACAGTATGACCTCATCTATGCATAGTCAGGGTACTTATACACTGTACTTCCTGAGCTTCCAAAACCTGTGCCATTTGGCCAAGACAAACCTGGGATCTCTCACTCAGCAGACGGACTGATTGGTACCACCACTCACCACGGTCCACAACCCCAACCACCACCGATGTATGGAACACCTCAATACTCACCAGCATACGGGGGAACTTCTTATTACCCCCCACCCCCTTATCAACAACCATACCATGTTTCGATACCTCCACCCATCAGTGGACCATCGCTGACACCCCCCATACATCCACCTATTCAAACGAACTCTGGTACCCCCTCTACCTCAAATTATAGTACTAGCGAAAGAAATACACCTTCCTATGTACCTTATGGATCCTTACCACCACAGAATCCGTACTTCCCATTTCCTGGTCCTCCACAACCCATGGCTCCCCCACATCCTCATGCGGGGGTGAATTTTGTTCAACCCTTTTCCGTTCAACAATACCAAAATTTTGAACAGTTGAACACGGCCAATCCAACCCATCCGTCAAACAATACCAAGAAGAAAGGACGAAACAGGAATAACAACAACCCAGGTCAAGGCGGGAATCAACCCCCACAGCACCAATCCACTGGGGGCAACCAGAACCAAGGGAACCAAAACCTCCAGGGGGGAAATCATAATAAACGCCAAGGGTGAAATA
This sequence comes from Picea engelmannii, assembly GCA_009831015.1. Classification (NCBI taxonomy): domain Eukaryota; kingdom Viridiplantae; phylum Streptophyta; class Pinopsida; order Pinales; family Pinaceae; genus Picea; species Picea engelmannii. The sequence goes on from ML790229.1 coordinate 38,241, forward strand.
ACAATAATGTTAAAACCAACTTCCCCTGTGCCCTTTGTGGTGAGTTCGGCCATTACACTCATTATTGCCTCCAAATTGCTTATTTCAAATGGTTGAAAGACTCTGGTAGTCTTCCCCATTCTCTAGCACCACCTGCCCCTCAGCAGGCACCACAATAATATGTACAACAACCCCTTCCTGTCATGCTGCAGAATCCTATTCCACATCAAGGTGTGATAAACACTCAATAGGACACATAGCATCCCCCACCTTAGGTGGGACAATACCTCAACCCCAACAATCTAGCAAATCACACGATTCTCCTCACTAGTGAGGAAGAAATCCTTCTGCAAACACATAATCGACAGTATCATGCACCCGCTGAGTCTCCTCCCATCCCTCTAGAGACAAATCGTACACCGACGGGACCCCCATTGGTGCTTCCTCGCCCTACCGCTGAGTCACCTCTTCGCATCCCTCGCATCCCATTACGCGGGAATGTCCATAACCCACAGGCTAGGGCAGCTCATAACTATAGTTTGGTAGATGACTTAGCACAATCCCCGGCTGCCATGTCAGTTTTGGAGGTCCTCCAGACTTTTACTACTCAACAGAAATCATTAATTTCTGACTTGGGGGCTGTTGACCCTGCAGATACCGGACTCATTACCTTTGATCATGATAGCGGAGAACCTCGCCTTCCCGCCTTGATCGCTTTTCAAATACCAGTAAAAATACGGAACATCACAGTTCATCGGTGTATCATCGATGAAGGTGCATCTACATGCATCATGTCCAAAACAGTATGGCAGAAGCTTGGTTCCCCCGAACTCATTCCCTCTACCATCACCTTACGAGCTTATGATGGACGACCATCCTCTCCTGAAGGGCTCTTCCAAAATGTCCCCATCGAACTCGGGGGAAAGACTATTCTCATCAACATCGAAGTTATCAATGCCCCTCTCGACTATAATATCTTGTTCGGTCGTAGCTACATGTACGCTATGAAGGCAGTGGCATCTTCCATCTTTCGGACAATGATGTTCCCCCACAATGGGAAGATCGTTACTATTGACCAAGTCTCACATTACGAGCCTAACCCATCTGCCAACATCAATAACATTCTTCCTCTCATTCACACAAGCCATGACGCATATCCACTCGTCGAGATGGGTCCTGGGATTTTTAAAGATCCATCCTTGTTAGGAACATACCATGGAGCACCACCACTCCTTCATCCTTCCAATCAAGTATGCGTCATATCATCTAACGGAACTCACATAGAGGATACCCTTACTCCTACAAAGGCTTCTACCATATCTGACGTCCCACTCGTCGCAGAACCCCCCCCTCCAGAACCTCCTGGACACTCGTCGACCCCACCAGTCCATGATTCCACCTCTCCCCAAGGGCATATCCCATTTTGGGAGATAGTTCCCCAAGCCATCACCCAAATTCCCTTCTTTTACCCTCCACCAATCATTGAAGCTTTTCAGGTAGTCGCAATGCTCACACTACCCAATATGGTGTTAGCAATCCCAGTTTGGTATTTACACCCACTAGAGATGGTTCCTCGACCATCCCTCCCCCCCCAAAAAAGAAGGAATCCCCATGACGATTCCCATCCTTACTCCCACCACACCCCCACTCACTACCCTCCCTGCCACAGCTGGGGGTAGGAGAAATAAAAAGGAGCCCACAACTCCCCTTCCTCCACGCATCCAACCTCCTTGCGCACTATGTGAGAAAGAGGGACACCAAACCAACAACTGCCCATCTCTACCCGAGTTATGAAATTTGATCCCACTCAATCACACTCCCCCAACACTCACCACTACGGCTAGTCCTGCCACCACCACCCCCCCTTCCAGTAATAAAGGGTTGCGGACCAAATTCGCTTGTGCTATATGTTCAGAATATGGCCCTTATACCCACCATTTCCCAACACTACCACGCTTTCAGAAGACATTAGCCACAATACGCCAGAGCTTCCAGAGCAACCCCAACCCTACTACATCCTCCTCCACCAATATCACTGACATCTGGTATGTCACCACTTCAGTCAATGAACGTATGCGACGCCCTTGCTCTCTCTGCGATTCATTAGCTCATTTTACATACCAGTGTCCTATGATCCTTGAATACAGGAAATGCCAATTGACCCTACTTCAATGGCCCGCAGAGGCGATAATTAATATTACCTCGTCACTAGTGGATCTTCATGTCATTTCTCCCGAACCCGAGGCCCTTCCAACACCTCCATGGTTCTTAGATGACTTATCTGAGGATTCACCCCCCAATCCCCCCAACTGTCCTGCTCATTCCCCTACGGACATTTTACACCCAACTACCATGGGTACCCCTCAGTACTTCAATATATGTTTTATGTCAAGTGAACCCTCACCATCTCCTAACATTGTTCCCCCTGCTTCTTCACCAGGGGGAAACCACAAAAACACCGTCACCGATATCACCCCTCATGACCCCTTGTATTCCCGTCACTTCCAATGCGATGAAGAAATAATTGAAGAATTAAACCACCCAGACCTCCTCTGGGATGCGCTACACCACCACACACTCTTCTCTCCACAGGAAGCCTCCATGCCTCCTAACCAAAACCCCATTTACGCGGTCGAAACTAAGGATTTTATCCCATCAGGGCCTATCAACTGGTTCAAAAATCCCATTCCTGCCCCTGATTCTTTTGAAGAAGGAAACATGGCCAACATTTCCCCAACCATTAAAATCGACATTTCCATTAAAAATGGCATCGTCGAGGAAATCACCATTGGAGCTTCTTGCACTCCTCAAGAAGTCACCGCATATAAAACCCTATTCCAAGAATATCGAGATATTTTTGCCTGGTCCTACACAGAAATGCCTGGCCTCGATCCCTCTATCGTCGAACATCACATCGACACCTGGCCCGACATTACACCAGTTCATCAAAAACAATGACCGCTACACCCATCCAAAGTCGCAGCCATCAAAGCCAAAATTGACAAGTTACACGTTGTCGGGTTCGTTTACCCCATCGCCTATACCTCATGGGTTTCCAACCCTGTACCCGTTAACAAAAAATAGGGCACTATCCACATTTGCACAGACTTTCGCAATCTTAATCACACATGTCCCAAAGACAACTTTCCAACGCCTTTCATCGATCAAATTATCGACGACTACGCAGGCCACGAGGCTCTATCCTTTATGGATGGATTCTTTGGTTATAATCAAATTCAAATTCACCCCGTCGAACAGTATAAAATCGCATTCACTACCCCTTGGGGTACTTTTTCATATCATGTCATGCCTTTTGGTTTAAATAATGCCGGTGCAACTTTCCAGTGGGCTATGACATACATATTTCACGATCTGGCTCATATCATCCTCGCCTACTTGGACGACCTCACAGCTCGATCCAAGAAACGCACCCAACATCTTGATGATTTACGAATCATCTTTCAACGATGTCGTCGGTACAACATCCGCTTGAATCCTCTCAAGTGCGTGTTCTGTGTCACCATAGGGCGCCTCCTCAGCTTTATTGTTTCCCAAAGCGGTATTACCATAGACCCCCTCAAAGTCCAAGCTATCACCGAAATTCCATCTCCCCAGAATTTACGTCAACTTCAGAACCTACAGGGAAAAGCTAACTTTCTTAGATGCTTTGTCCCAGATTACGCCATACGTGCACACGGTTTCCTTCGCTTACTACGTCACGACATCCCATTTCACTGGGATGACCACGCCCAACAATCATTTGACGATCTTAAAACAACACTTTCAAATGCACCTTTAATTAGTGCACCTAACTACAATCGCGACTATATCCTCTATGTATCAGCATCAACTGTCTCAGTAGCCAGCGTTCTCGTCCATCTAGGTGATGACAATCATGAGCATGTCATTTATTACGTTAGTAAAAACCTCTCAGGGCCACCCTTGAAGTATAAACATGAAGAGAAACTTGCTCTTGCAGTCATCCTCGCAGTCCAGAAACTGTGCCACTGCATTCTGCTTCGCACAACAAAGGTCGTCGCAGATTCCAGCCCTATGTAGTACTTGCTTAGTCGTCGGCAAGTTAATGGAAAATTTTCTCGATGGATCATTATCCTTTAGGAGTATGACCTCGAGTTCTCAACACCTAAAAGTAAGAAAGCCCTTGTTCTCACCGAACTTGTCACGACCCTCCCCTCTGACACCACCAGTTCCCCCATCAACACCGACTTTCCTGACGAACATCTCTTTTACATCACTTCGGATGATCCTTGGTATGGCAACCTCCTCGTCTATCTCCGAACTCAAAAGTTCGGTAACCACCTTTCACGAGATGATCATCGTCGTATTCACCATCAGGCCCCCTGCTACCTCCTCATCAAAGACATCCTATGCCGGCGGGGAGTCGACACCATTCTTCGTTGATGCCTGACTATTGACGAGGCCGATAGAGTCTTAAATGACTGCCACAGTGGCGCATGTGGGGACCATCTTTTGGGCATATCCATTGCTCAAAATATTATCCGAGCCAGTTACTTTTGGCCTACCTTGTTTCATGATTGCATTCATGCTGTGAAACGATGTGAGCAATGTCAGCTCTACACCAATAAAGCCCGAGCTCCCCCCGCTCTTCTTCACCCTATCATCACTGCCAGCCCTTTTTGTAAATGGGGCATCGACTTCATGACTTGTAATCCCCCCTCTAGAAATGGTCACAAATACATTGTTGTCGTCGTTGATTACTTCACCAAATGGGCAGAAGCTATGCCCACCTTCAACAACACCGCTAACACTACAGCGCGTTTTTTATTTAACCATGTCATATCCCGCTTTGGAGTACCCCTCCAACTCATTTCCAATCATGGGAAACACTTCAAGAATGAGATCTCCGTCGAACTCTCATCTCGGTTAGGATTCTCTCACGAGTTTGCCTCACCATATTACCCTCAGTCTAACGGACAGGTCGAAGCAGTTAACAAAGTCCTCAAGACCATGTTACAGTGCACGGTTAATAAACATAAAACCAATTGGCATCATATGTTATTTTCCATGCTATGGGATTACCGTACGGCTGTGAAAACAGCTACTAGTTTCACACCATTTCATCTAGTCCATGGGATTGAGGCCACTCTTCCCATCGAGTACGAAATTCCCACCTTATGCACCGCAATTGAGCTATTACCCGACACTGATCTAATGGATCAATGCTTGCTGAACTTGGAGTCTCTAGATGAAGATCATCGATCTTCCTTACAGAACAACGAGGTAACTAAAAAATGATCCAAGGCCACCTTTGATCTCCATGTCAACCTTCACTCATTTCGCGAAGGTGACCTCGTCCTGGCTTACGATATCGCTCATGATAACTTTGGCCACGGAAAATTCAAGTCACTCTGGCATGGCCCATACATTATCCAACATTGCCTCACCAAAGTCGCATACATCCTGGCCTCCCCTGAAGGCCTCTCTCTCAAAGAACCCATCAACGGGTTGTATTTCAAGAAATTTTACGCTTAAACGTAGTCATTCTACTTTAGGTTATTTATTTTATAGAATTTTTAATCTTTTTTCCATCCCTCATGTCTAAACTATCCTTTGTGCTATTGACAGATGCTTCCTCCACCATCCTACCACATCGGTTACATCGACGGCGCTAGCCATTGGACACAAAATCTCGCTTTGGCTGCTTGGGCTCTCTACACCCCCTCACATGAAATGCTCCATTCGAGCGGCATATGTTTAAGGTCAACAACCAACAACCAAGCCGAATACACCATCGTCATTGGCCTCCTAGCCAATGCCCAACATCATCGTATTCGTCACCTTAGCGTCTTCCTCGACTCTCAACTAGTCGTACTCCAACTCAACAATGTGTACTGCGTCCGTGATCCTTACCTCTTTTGCAAACACCTGCAGGTTAGACTTTTATCTCAACATTTTGATTCTATTACATTTACACATATTCCAAGATAATTGAATCAAATTACAGATAACCTAGCTAATATTGTGTTAGACTGGCATATATCACATCAAGCTACCTCTACACATACATAAACATATAACACAAACTTTCATCACATATATAGATTAGACATCATCAATACATTAACAAAACACATGTAAACACCACATCAATCTCAAACATGTATACTCATGTATATATCAAAAGGTCCACAGTGCCATCCAAATGTTTACATACAAAAAATACAACTGTCTGCAGGCCAATAAAGCACCTCGGTACAAAATGGGCTCACTAGCCTATATACAAAAAAAGATATATACATCAAATGCATAGAACACCACTCACGGTGCCTCTAGAGCACCACCGCCTGCTCCTCCCTCAGGCAGTGGTGGCCCACCACCACCTGCCCCAGGCGGTGGTGGTCCACCCCCCACCAGCCCCTCCTGCCCTGGCGGCAGTCGTCCGGTCGTCATCGCAGCAGCCACTGCTTCTCATCGTACTATGCCCTGCCATGGTGGTGGAATCCCCACGCACTACTCCAGGATACCCTCATCCTAGATGTGAGACCATATGCCCTTAGGCACATCCTGTAACACCGCCTCCAGACGACGGTGTATGTCCTCAAAATCCACTCCGACAGCCGTCAGAGGAGCATGTGATGGCCCAACACCAAGGTCATCAAACAGGCATCTCCTCGCTGCCCTCTCCATCTCAGTAGGTCGCACCGCGATGTCCTCACGTCGACGTCTCTCTCCCCATGGTAGTCTCTCTGTCTCCTGAAGAGCCGGTGCTCTTTGCAACTCCACCTCGCGCCTGCAAGGTGCCACATCTGCACATAAAAACCAACAATAGATAGTATCGGCATCTATATCATATACATATTGCATGCTATCTCAAAAAACACAAAAACATACATATCAACATAATCAATCAACATACCTCGGTGGTCAAACACCTCTCCTGGAGGTAGCACCATGTCCGGATCATCCCAGAAGTCAACCCCGGCATAGGGGTACCGTAATATCACTTGCGACATCTACCGCCATACCTGCGCCACCTCTACAGTGAAGAAGTGGCCACCTTCGCCACAACCATGGCGAAGCAACACAGTCGACCACCACCTCAGTCGTGGCTCTCGTGGCCCCGATGCACCCAATAGAATCCTAGGGCACAACATCGACACCCTCTCTAGAAACCAGGCCACCAGGATGGACCCGAAGGAAAACTCTTTCGTGTCCATGGACCGACAGTTGTCCAGTTACCCCACCATCCTCGAGTGCAGCGTAAGCCCCCAGGCGAAATGCTCGCCAGCCAACACCCTCTCCATCACCATCAGCTGGCCACCGTTGATCCCCTGCATGACCAGTGACCCATACACTCTCACAATCATCACTGCTATGCAACGATGTTTTAGGGCATCCATCGCCCCGATACTCACAACTGTGTCGGACATATAGTTCGGCCCTGAACAATATCTCTGGCCCACCGTCGCGAGTGGTGTATCCCTAGGAAGCACTGGCTCTGACGATAGGGGCATTCCCCGAAATGGGAGCCCAGTTAGAAAATACACATCCTCCACCGTAGTGAAGGGAATATTCTCTCCCCACACTATAAAGCAGTGCAGGTCCAGACTCCACATCCGGATAAGAAACTGTAGGAGATACTCCTGCGCCCATATCAAGGGGCACTCAAAGAAGTTTAGTAGCCCACAGGCTACCAAAGTCGCACGTATGCCTGGCTCCTCAATAGGTGTCTCGCAGCTGGGACCAATCCCGCTCTCGCCAACCAATCGGCATCGTGCACACAACTCACCTTCACAACACAAAACCGTCCTAATTTAGTCACATGGACAATCAAAAACATCAAAAAGACACATTTTATACCCGTCAACCTTGCCTCCACGGCACGGTTTTTTCACCCACAGGCGCGCACACATATGCGCCTGTACACCCCACAGGCGTGCACCTGTGCGCACCTATTCACTACACAGGAACGCATGAGTGTGCACCTGTTCACTACACAGGCGTGCTCTCAGGTGTGCCTGTTCACCATACAGGCACGCACAGGTGCGCGACTGTTCAACCGAAAGGCGCGCACACGTGCGTGCCTGTCCAACCATTAGGCGTGCCCATCGTACACGCCCTTAATCCCCTTAACTGCACCCCCATGCACGTCTATCCGGTGGACAGGCGCACACATGTGCGTGCCTATTACTGGATCGCCTGCGCATGTGGGGCCCATACCCCCTAAACACCTCTATACAGCCCTCCGTACAGCCCCTGCCCAAAAAATGAAACCCTAATTCTATGCAGGATGATCAGACTACTAACCTAATTCTCACGGGTCCTTAATCAGATGCCTCGTCCTCCCTAAATCTCACAATATCCTCTGAATTCTTCTCGTCCAATCACTATAGCAGCAAGTACAAATGAGGTGGCAATGTGGGCCCTATAGCTATATATAGGCCTTTTTGCCAAACTTCCACTCACCATTCCGGGAGCCCACGGTGTCTATTTCTCGATCCATCTTCAGCCACGGGATCAACATCCCGTCATCTACATCACAACAGTCCCTGGGCCTCTTTTTATCCTGAGCCCCTGGGGTGTCATTTTTCACACCCTGATTAGGTACGCATGCACATATTCACACTTATCAAATACATGCTCATATCTTCGATTCTCTTCAGATATTGTTCATGTCGGGTATTTGGTTTTCATGTGTGCAGGTACTTGATCATCATACATCGACACAACCCCTTCAGGTATATACTCAGCACTGGCATGTAGTCATTCCCTCTGAATCTCACTTACATTTCTAGTCACACCCTCTGACATTTACCTCTAGGATACCCATTTCTGGCTCTGCAGTACCCACACCTCCATTTTCATCTTCGGTACTGTCACCCAATAGAGTTCTTACCCACATGAGTTGTTCCATTCATATCACCTTTTGGAACTTCTGACACTCATGCTATTTTTCAAAAAACCCTTTAGGGATGGGAGTCCCGGTAGTCTTACATCATGTCGTGAATCAACCACATACTCCTCCTCATTTTGCTAGCTTTCCCAACAGACTCCCAGATTATCTCTCCACAGTTCTATGGTCAGGCTGCACCTCCGCAGTAGCATGAACCCTCCATTTCATCCACAATCTGTCTACCCATCTGCAAATCTCCCTTCATTTCACCTACCTCATATAGAAACCCACCCATGGGGCCCCCACCCTTCATCAGTTCTCTGAGAAAATTATGCCCTACCCAGGCCCACCATATCACACTGGGGTACCCGTTTCTGTATTTGTAAATTTCCCCCCAAATATTCGTTATTTATTGTACAAACACCTTTATTTTCAGTCATTACATTACATTTTTATCGTCACCTTTGGGCAACCTACTTCCCTTTTTGGCCAACTGCAACCCTTGTCACCCTTGGTTGGAGCACTACTTATCATCCACCCTTACTGGCATCATCCATATCTTCAGAGTACCCCACATACCACTTACCTCTGCCCTCTGAATTTTTTCACCTTGTCCCCTCTCTGGCACAAGTTATCCCTGGTCTTGTCGTCCCCCTGACACTCGACCTCGTTGAATGGTTGCGACCACTTTTTATCTCACACATACTCCAACCAAGGGCAGTCTTGAGTCTTCCCACATCTTGACTTCATCCATGTACCTCCTCCACTTCCTCACCTCACCTCGTAGATTTCACGAAGCCATTTACTTATGGGAGTCGCGTCCCCCTTTTTTGTCGACATCAGCACAATTTTCTAGAAGGGTGACAGTATCTTGATTCTCATTATCCACTCAATGAGAGATCTCATATGGCACAGGGTGAACCACCATTGCTCCCTGTTGTCATTGACCCCCATAACATTCGACGCCAACACTTTCTCATGTTACGGTATGTCTTACTTTGCGACTATTGCAGTTAGTTCTTTCATTTTCCCGAAGACCTCTGGACTTGGCTAGGCTATCAATGCCCACATAATCAGTGATACTTATTACCGCGATCATTGCCTACTATTCAAAGTATGTTGATCTGCAGAATTATCTTCTGCCTTTATCATCACCACCCTCGAGGGCTCTGTAGTTGTCTACACCAACACTTCAGTCATCTTTTTGGAGTTACATGACACGAGCATGGGGCATGCTCGCCTCGTTTGTACACAGTTTTCTGTTTTCCACACCTCATGGAAGGTCGAGTCCTACCGGTTCCTTTTTCCCTCCAACGGATCTCTTTGGACGATCCCACTATTTCTCTCTCTTATAACAACATTCTCAGTAGAAGAAACATTGATGGATTTCGGCTATATGTATGCTCCTAACCTCATCCATCAGGGGGCATCTGTTATCACTGAAATTTCGTCTGCAGATGGTTACAAGAACTCAACATCGTCAAACAGTGATGAAGTCATCCATGGACCTGAATTAACACCAAAGCATTCATAAAAGAGTTAAAAACTATACAGACTAGTAAGAAATTGAAGAGCGCTATGAAGACACTGGGCACGCGCGCACATGCGCGGAACAGGAACGTACAAATCGCGCACATGCTCACGATGTGAAACTATTATCGCAAAAAGTTGTGCACCTGCTAAACGATGCATTTATGAGAGTGGTCAGCCTCCCACCCACTTATGGTTTAGCTCCCAAGCCGATTTGACCCTCAAAACTGGACTGTATTCGATTGGATGGCTGGTCAAAGACCTAGAAATGCCCTAATTAGTCTCTTTTCACACTACAAAGAAGTTAAACAATAACTCAAAGGAATTCTATAAAAAGGCCATGGATACACCTCATTTTTCAAGGAATTCAAAGTAATGTTATGCTGCCTCTATTTTCTTGAGGACTCCATCCTTGTCAAAAGAATATTTGCACCATTGCATTGGACAATCCGTCTCACCCATTGAGTGGATTTGTAAAGAGTTCTTTCATCGTTTTCCATTTTTCTTTGTTGTAAGAAGAGCTAGCTAGTGGGGGTCCAAGATCCCTCCCTTGGAGGAAGAAGGGACTCATAGTCCCCTTTCTTCTTGGTGTATTGTTTCACTGATAGATCAGCCTCAACATTGGTGACATGGGTCTTATGGTTCTTTTTGTTTCTATGTCCCTATGCTCATGAATTTAGTTGTTATTGCATTTCTTAGTTTAATTCTTAATTGTAGTTTTTTATTTCTTTCCCTAACTCTTTTCCTTCCAGCTGTCCTGCTCAGCAGACCCAAATGAGCTTGCAAGCACCTCTATTTTTCTCACTAAGGTGACGGAAGAGGCACAACAGAGGGGATGGAAAATGTGAAAACATGTCTGGCACATCAAGAGGAAGGTGATTAGAGACCCAAGGTATTGACTGAGCATCATGGTTCTACATACCATTATGAAACAAAGATGGAATCGTCCCCATTAAATGAGAGAATGTCATGGGGGAGGTAGTGCTAAATGAGGGATTCAAAGGGACTCTGCTATCCATGATAATGAAAACTCATGGCGCAATACAAAATCCTAAAGTCAACTAATAATCAAAGAGCACACCCAAAATAAACAAAAGGCTGATATGCACACAAACATGATAAAGTGGCGGAAAGGGATCCCCCCTCCCTAAAGTAGGTATTCCTCGCCCAATAGGGGCCTGAGACTCCTTGCAAAAGATTGCAGGTATTATAATCAGTTATAAGGGCTCTCGTGGGATTAACAACTAGTCGGTCAGATCCCCCTAGAGAGGTAATCCTCCATAAAGGTTGTGTGTTGTCCGACCCTTATTTGACCTAGGATACCTGTAGAATAACCCTTGCAAGTAACCTTTGTGGTACCTATGTCAAGCAACTAAGAAACTACAATATAACTGATGTGAAGGTGAATAGTCATAATTCAGGTCTACTGTATGGGCAGGGTAACAAAGCCCAAAACCTCGAAAGCACTGCCTCTTGTTAGCACTCTGTAATTTTCCCAAGGCTGTAAGGCAGTCACAGAGGCAACATAAAAACCACTTCGAGTCTTGGATCTATCCCTCCAAGACTCAGAGAGGGATCTCTCTGTCTGATATAGCTTTGTTTTAATAGGTATTAGGCTAGTTATGCAAGTGTGGGGTTGGGGTTTTTAAATGGTTGTTTTGGAACAGCGAGGAGGGCCATTGGGCAAATGGGGTCTACGCTTAAAAATGTGATTCACTCTCAGATCTGGACAAAGTTCTTTCACAGGGAAAGGTAGCGGCAATGTTGGATTGAATTAAATTTTGATGGTGTCAATTTGAGGAAGAAAGAGGGGAGGAAAAATCCAAGCAAAGGAGCAGCTAAGAATTTCTAAACTGGGCTTTCAGAAGAAAACATAAAGATTATCACAAGATCAGATGCAGAGTATTTGCTAATAAATTTTTCTCTTTTACTCTTCTTCTGATAATAAGAATTGACAAAAAATGAAAAGATAATAGGAAAACACTCAACAGAGAAGGGAAACTCCACCAACACCTCCGCACAGGAATCCTGTAAATAACATGTATATTACTGATCATTCATCTAAAGAGTACAGAAATAGTTCTCTGGCCAAACACAGCCCACAGTCCAGCAAGGAACCTCACAGGTCGAACCATTTTACATTTAAACTCTCTGAATAAATAGGATAGACCATCCCAATAAGTTTCAGACGTTGGTTTTAACCACCTCGGCCAAAAATAGCCACGAATCCCTCAAATTCTGGAACTGTCCACCATGAAAATTGGACCGGTTTTCTACGAAAAAGGGGTCCGAACAGAAGTGTGGTTCTATTCAATGATGAAACTTGAGAAAAAACTGAAGGAGTTTATTGTATATGGGAGTGTGCTGGACAAAAAACTCCTTCGGTTTCACCAAATTCGCCTCCAGCTCGTCGTAACAGCTCCTGCAAGATCGAGACTGTAACAGATAAACCGAAAATGCGAACAAATAGGCTGAAAGACATCTTTGATTCTCTCTTATCGTAGCTCCGTTGCAAAAAATGAGAGAGGTTTTTGTTCTTCAACCCGTTTTGAGAAAAACTCTCTCTCGGATTTTTAAAATCCATCTTCGTTTTCCCAAAATCGGCCTCGGACAAAGACATGGTGAAACAGGCAAAAAATGACAAAAATATGGAAAAGTGGTTTTTTTTCGTGAAAAGTGGTATTCCGAACCCCCTCCCCCCCCCCC
>ML790229.1:63149-90302 GCA_009831015.1 Picea engelmannii
TAACATAAAATTAACATTAATAATAACACCATTAATATTACCTCTTCAAATTAACCCTAGTTTTAACCTAGAATTTAATACTAACACCGTCGGGTTATCAAATTAAACCCATTAATTAACTAAACCACTATCAAATACTTTTTGAAAAATCTCCTCAAATCTAGGGTTTCACTCTGCCGACCTTAATTTTCCACCCGCCTCATCATTATTTATTAGGGGTTCATCTCTTATTTTTCCTCAGGATTTTTTGTCTTGAAGATGGATCCTGTTGTGGATCCGAAACGTTGACAATCTCTCAGAAACACTGTGGTTCTTTCGACTTGTTATGAACCACTGCATCATCAACACCTTCTATCCAGTAGAAGCGGATTGCAGAAAAGAAAGTATATATTGTTCCTTCACCTACAATGGTGCCTACACAATTCCTTGTCAAGCCCAGAGACAACAGGTTGGTGGAACATATTCAACCTCGCCAAGAACAAGTTTGTGACAACCTTCCACAAACCAAGCAGCGCAACTTCTCCAACAAGGCACGCAACTCACCAAGATTCACATTCAGAAAATGATTTCCCCTCTTCCCCAGGCGCTCAACACAATGGATACCATTGTTTCCTAAGGGGTGAGGAATGATCCAGGTGGATATTGGTGGCCACCCACCTATTCCAAATTAAAACTGGCTCATCTTGACAGTTTTCAATTCAACACATTTCTCTATAATGGGGACAATTCTTTGTAATTGTGGGTTATGCACTTATGGGGTTGTCCTGAAGCCCTACACAACATCCAGGTGGATATTGATGGTCGCCCACCTATTCCAATTGGCTTATTTTGGAAGTTTTCATGTTAGTACATCTTTTTGTGCTTCCGGGGATTTTTTGGGGCTCTAAACAATATTTTGTTGGCTTGCCATGGTAAAATTGTAGACAGAGTTAGAGTTTGATGGAATAATGTATAGTTCTAGAAAATACCTTTCCAACGGGCTATCACACGCCTAAAAAGGAGGTCGTATGCAAAAGTTACGACCTTGGGAAATTAATGTAGTAAGTTACCCCAACGGGGCCCACATGATTTTTGGCGCTTCATCTCCTAGGGTTAGGTTTTTGGATGTCTAGGGTTTTGGCATTCATGTTTATCATAAAAATTCCTTCAGAGCCTCATTCTAATCATCTTGTTGGGAATGAGTGTAGTTGTCACATCTCTTCTTAGAGATAAATTTTTCACAATTCTAGCGAGTCTGGCACTTTGTATTTTTACAGTCTCTATACATTTCTTTCATTCATAGGAATCATGTATTGATGTATTTCTCTATTTCTGACAATTTTTATGTGAATTTCATTGTAATATCTCTCCTTTCATTTTGTTTCGAAAATAATCTGGATCAACAGCCATTGGAAAATTGTTTCAGAGATGAATGCATCTAAGGAATCCATAAGGAGAGTAAAGCATATCTATGATAAAAATAGAGGGAGGTCAGTCTTTCAAAAGACTTGGGATGACAAGATGAAAGGAAAGAGGGAGAAAATGAAGAAAGGTTTTAATCCACCCTTTTTCAAGAATAACTCTCCAACAAATCAACAAGGCTAGTCAACCCAAAATGAACAGAAGACAACATATTCTTTTGGGAAAATGTCAAGGAATTAACATGTACAATGTTGGGGATGTGAGGGGAATCACTTGTATAGGGACTTCCCTCACAAAGGAGAAAGAATGAGGATTGTCCAAAACATTTAGGAAGCTGAAATAGTGGAAGATATGGGAGGAAGCATGCCAAGGATTTATGCAGCCTTGGACAACAAGAAAGAAGAGTATCATTCCCCCATGATTAAAGTGGAAGGTAAGATTGACAACCAAATTATAGCAATTTTAATTGATTATAGATTTATCCATAGTTACATAAACTTTAACATTGTTAAAAGATTTCACTTGCAAAGGAGTAAGCATAATAAATCTTGGTTAGTTCAGTTAGCCACAGGGGCTAAGAGAAAGATCAATGAGTTGGTTAAAGATTGCTTGATATACATGAATGGACTCAACACAAAGGTAGATGTGAACATTATACCTTTGGGTTCATATGATTGTCTAATTGGCATGGATTGGTTGGAGAAACACCATGTCATCCTAGATTGTTACAACAAGACAATAACATGTTTTGATGAGAAAGGGAAGCAAGGAAAGATTCAAGGCATTCTGAGAGTTGTAGCTATTAGATAAATTTTAGTCATGCAGCTGGAAAAGATTTTTAGGAAGGGATGTCAAATTTTTGCAGCCCACATAGAAGAGATAACTAGATATAAAGTGACAATTCTTGAAGACCATCCAATCTTGAGAGATTTTGAAGATGTTTTTTAGGAGATCCTAGGATTGCCACTAAAGAGATACATAGATTTCTCTATTAATTTGGTATCAAGTGTTGGCCCAGTTTCCAAGATGCCTTATAGAATGGGCACACTAGAGTTCCCAGTTGAAAGAGTTGCATATGCATTTATAAGGTATTTTGAAAAAGGGGTATATACCCCCAAGTGTGTCACATTGGGGAACCCTGGTTCTTATTGTGAAGAAGAAAGATGGAACTTTAAGGAATTTTATTGATTTCATATTGTTGAATAAGGACACTATAAAGAACAAATATCATTTTCGAAGGATTGATGATTTATTTGATCATCTGAAAGGAGAAAGAATGTTTTCCAAAATTGACTTGAGATCATACTATCATCAAGTGAGGATAAACGAAGAAGATATTAGAAAGATGACATTTAGAAAAAGGTATGGACATTATGAATTCATGGTAGCGTCATTTGGACTATCAAATGCCCCAACTGTTTTTATGTGTCTAACGAATGGAGTGTTCAAGGAGTACCTAGACAAGTTTGTAATTGTTTTCTTAGATGATATTCTCATCTACTCTAATTCTGAAGAGAAGCATTAGGAGCATCTAAGAATGGTGCTAAAGGTTTTAAGGGAGCATAAATTGTATGCCAAGATAAGTAAGTACATCTTTTATCAAAAGAATATCAACTACTTTGGGCATATTATTTCAACAGATGGGATAACAGTTGATCCTGAGAAGATAGAGGCCATTAGAGGATGAACAACGCCAAGAAATGTGATAGAGGTCATATCATTTATGGGTCACTCAATTTATTACTGAAGATTAATAAAACGGGTTTCAAATATTACAAGCCTAGACACTTATTTGCAAAACAAGGGAGTGAAGTTTGAATGGACACCAAAATGTGAAGATAGTTTCCAGCAGTTGAAAAACATTTTGACAAGTGCACCCATCTTAAATATTGTAGATCCAGATGAATACTTTGTAGTGTGCATGAATTCATGCAAAGAAGGGATCGGTGGAGTCCTCAGTCAAAAATATCATGTGGTGTGCTATGAGTCCCAAAAATTAAAAGAGCATGAGAGAAATTATGCTACTCGTGATCTAGAATTAGCAGCAATTGTACATGCATTAAAAATGTGGAGACATTGCTTCATGGGGAGGGGAATTGAGTTAATAATATATCATTGTGGTATGAAAAATTTATTTTGACAATCAACATTAAATTCTATGAAAACTATGAGGCTGGAATTTCTTAATATGCTTGACTTCGAAATTAAACATATCAAAGGAAAAGAAAAGAAAGTGGTTGAGGCACTCAATAGAAGAGCTCAAGAAGTGCATATTTCGACCATCAGTATTTACAGTACATATTTAAAAGATAAAATTATCAAAACAACAAATTTAGATCAATATTATTTTCAAATAAAAGAAAACGTACAACAAGGCAATTTACAATGGAAATTTAAAAATTATGAATTAAAGGAGGTTGGAATCCTCTTGTACAGAGGAAAGGTTTATGTGTCAAATTCCATGGACCTAAAAAATATAGTTTTGAGAGAAATGCACAATGTACCATGTGTTGGACACCTAGGATATCAAAAATCCATTACAGATGACGAGAGCCAATACTTTTGGATAAAAATGAAGAAAGAAGAGGCTAACTACATAGTCTGGTGTCTAGAATGCCAAAAGGTGAAAACATAGCACAGACATCTAGTGGGATTGCTATAGCCATTGCCCATTTTAGAATGAAAGTGGGAAGTGGTTACAATATATTTTATTACACATCTTCTCAGAACAATGAAACAACATCAAATTGACCAAGGAAACACATTTTATTCATGTGAATAAAACACACAAGACAACAAGCATTGCAGAGATTTACATGAAGGAAGTTTTGAGGCTATACAAAATGCTTGAGGAAATAGTTTCAGATAAAGATTCCATGTTTACATCTAAATTTTGGCAAGGTTTCTTCAAAGGATTTGGGACAAATATAAATCTTAGTACGATGTATCACCTAGATTCAGATTGAAAAAAAGAGAGGACCAATAGGATAATTGAAGAAAGGCTTAGAATATATGTGATGGATTAACCATCAAAATGTGAAGACTATATCAACTTAGTGGATTTTTTTTATAATAATGGGTATCAAGCCTCATTAAAAATGAGTCCATTTGAAGCTTTGTATGGAAAGAAGTGTAATATACCAATGGGTTGGGATAACCCAGTAGAGAGATCCATCATTGGGCCAGATTTGTTAAAGGAAATGGAAGAGAATATGACAAGGATTGGGAAGAATTTAAAGGTTTCCTGAGATAGGAAGAAGAGCTATGCAGACAAGAAAATGGTTTTTAGAGATTTTGAAGTTGGAAAACAAATTCCTAAAACTTAAAGCAAAAAGAAGTTCGATAAGATTGGGTTGTTCCCCGGAGTTGGAAGCAAGATATTGTGGGCCTTTTGAAATATTAAAGAAGATAGGGCCAATTGCATAAATTCTAGCATTGCATGAATCCATGAGAGTGCATAGTGTATTTCATGTGTCATTATTAAATAAATATGTGTCTAACCCTAACCACATAATTGATTGAATTGTGATCTAGGTGGAAAATGTAGGGGATTTTTTGGTGGAACCAATATGCATCTTGGACCAGAAAACCAAAGTTCTATAGAACAAATCCATAAGGATGATAAAGGTTCAATGGCCTGCTATGGTCCTGAAGATGCAACATGAGAGCATGAAGAAACAGTGTGAGAGGAGTACCCACAATTTTTTGTCAATTTTGAAGAAAATAAAAACTGAAAATACAAGACTCCATTTTGGGAAACTAGTTACCAAAACCACATCTCAAGAATTCTTGGTCTCCTATGTTGATAGCCCTAATAAAAGAATGATGCAGCTTGATGGACTAAAGGAATTCAAGGGGGGGCACATTCCTTAGGTCAACAAGTTGAGAAGAACGAGATATTATGGTTGGGACTACTGTTGGAGGGTAAAGATTGCATAATATTATTTTATTTTCTAAGTATTGTGATGTAAATTTATATATGTATTTCAACATGGTGTGGTGCATTGAGGACGATGCACAATTGTAGGGAAGGGGGAATGTAACATTCCCACTATAATTTCTGGTTTAATTATTGCATAATGTAGATATAAATGTGGCTATGGCCAAGCAATGCAATATGCGAGATGTATTTTCTGAATTGTAAATAAATATAATGTAATAACAACTACTAGGATATGGACAGAGATGGAGGCTGGTGAATCCAAAAGAGAGGGGGAATGCCTAGAGAGTGTCCAAAAAGGGTCAAATGAAAAATAATTTATGGGTATTAATTCAAACCAACATTTCTGAATTTTAGTATCATTTGGGGAAAACTTATATTTATGGTTGAGTGTATGAGAGCCCAGTCATTGAATCTCTGTCATAGGGTGGATGTGAGAGTCACATTCCATAGTTATTGGAGAGAATGGGGTTGAAGTACAATCAACATTGGGAAGAGTGATCGGTCAATTGTGTTGGAAAAAGAGAGGAAATTTGTATGGGTAGTAACAAACTATTTTACACATGAGTTTTTTTTATGAACAACAAGTAGAGAAGAGGGGAGAGGAGCTTGGGAGCTGGAACAACAAGGATGGGCGAATTATGGAGCATGCTGGAGCATTTTTTGAGCATTTTGGAGTTGGAAATTGAAAAGTTAGGTTGTCAAGTTATTTACTGTTGTTTTTCCTAGAGGTTTTCCTGGAAGTGAGTTCCCTTGAGTTCCCAACAGAGAGATTCTTAGACCATGATAAACGAATGGGATACTCGATGGACTGAGAGTATTGAAGGGTTACATTCTTTGGGTTGGGAAGGTTAAGAGGAAGAGAGCTGGAGGAAATTCATGATAGTTGTAAGAGAAAACCAGTGGGTTGTGTGATATTGAGCTATGAAGGGACTGTGAGAGACACCCTTCTTTTGTGGATTCCTAACCCCAACTCGAGGGTGACTTGTTGTTGAGATTTGTAACAACATGTGTATGATTGGGTGGAACGTCCTTCCCAAGTAGTTGGTTGCACAAACTCTCTTTTAAAGATAAGTGTTCACGTATTTTATTGAGTTATTTATGAGTTCATGACCATGTATTTACTCTCTTAATGAAAATGGTTTTATATGTTATTATATATGTTCTAACATTTGCATTCATGCTCATTTAGAATGTTGTAGTTGCTAACATTTTAAATCAAAACTATGATGATTTATAAACACTTTTTTTAACTTTTTTGAAGCACATAATTTCCTTTCTTTCTTAATATCCTTATAATTTCTATTAATTGTATATATTATAATTATAAAAAATATATAATTTTATTAATTTATTTCTCAAAAACATATTTATTTAATATTATAAATTTAATATAAATATTATAAATCCATATAATTAATAAACTTACTTTTACTCCAAATCCAAATTTGGAACCCAATAAACAACCTCCACGTATCCCAATAATATAATAGCAACCCACGTTGATGTAAGCCACAAGAAATTGCCATCCGCAACCAACAGCCACATCTGCATATATATGATAAAGTTCTCTTAAATTAGTTATTAATAAAAAATAATCTCTTAAAAAAACATTGAATGTAAATGTTTTCTCAAATAATTTTGTAATTATCAAATATTTAATAAAAATATATTAAGAAAAATTGATTTAATGATGTAATGATAAAGTTTTCTAACATCATGTTTATAGATATTGGTACAGTAAGAGATTCGGTTCTAATTTCCGAAGAATGTTTTTTGTTCTAATTTCTGTTTGGAATAATATGGTATGGTCCGCCAAGTCTTGTAGTCTGTACTTTTTTCGGTGCTTTCAATTACATATAAAGATTGTAAAAATTTACGGAAGATTTAATGCTTTATCTTTTATAAATCTATTTACATATAAATAGATAAAAAATATGTTATTTTTTATTTAAATTTTGAAATAATTAAAAATATTTAATTTTATTAATGTTTTAAGAAACGTTCTCTAACCAGTATTACATACCAAATTTTAGTTTGCTAACCACTGAAAAGTTTTATGTATTTCTGGTATTGAAGTAATAGGTTTGTCCAAAACTATATAAATATGTAAAGTTTTGAGTAGAAAACCTATCACTCTAATGTTTCAAGTAGATCTGACGCCTGGCCAAGGATTTTGAAGAGTTCGATTACTGTGTCTGACGTGGCCAAGGATTTTGAAGAGTTCGATTCCTATATGTCTGACGTGTAAGAGATTAATCTGTTGCTGTACATATGGCGTGGGAGTCACTGTAAGTATTGCAGACTGTTATTTAATGCTATTACAAATAACCTCTTAAAAATGCTTCAAAAAAATCCATAGTGGCCAATGACCTCTTAAATATGATTCAATATATTAAAAATCCATAGTGGCCAATGACCTCTTAAATATGATTCAATATATTACATTACTCTATTAATATGGATTAAAGGAATGTCATCTTTACAATACCAATATTAAAAGGGTTGAAGATGAAAAATACTCTCTTAAAATGCCCTACTTACATCCATATTAGATTTCAACTGCAAAATATTTGTTATAATATCAACCTTCCTAACTTTTTAACTCGTCAAAACTATGGTGATTTAGGAACTCGTCTATTAAATCTTTTGGAGCATAGAAATAAAATGCTAAAACAAACCAAGTAATTCATTTTCTTTCTTAAATTTGGTCTAAATAGATTAACCATCATCATCATCATTATGGTCATAGACCTTTAACCCTAACTCTAAATTTTATCATGCACAAAAACCTCATTGAATAGACTCTAATAATCAAAAACATTGTTTTCGACAAAAATAAAGTCTATCTCTTCTTAAAGGACTTAAACACTAAATTAAATTTTGTATCATATAAGAACAATATTGAAGACCTTTATCATAATTTTACGACAACTATCTCTACTTCCATGAAAAAATTCTCTATGGAAGTGTTGTGTAAAAGGAAAAATAGAATTTCCAACCCTTGGTATGATAATGAGTGTAAACTTGCTAAAAAAACCATTAGAGGTGCCTCTAATGAGTCTTTGAAATCTGATAAGATTAACAGACACAAAGTCCTAATTAAAAGGAAAAAGCACACCACATAAATAGAAAGCAAGAGAAGCTTTTGCACCTACCTAAGATACATCCAAAGAAATTTGAGTAGAAAATTTTGACTCGTAAAACTAAAGAAATGGGTATGATTCCCTTTACAAATTGGAATTCTACCATAAAAATATTTACAAACCCCCTAATGCTCCGATCAACATTCCAAACGTTTCTATAGAGGATGAGTTTTCTTTATTGAAGAAAAAGGTTTGG
Organism: Picea engelmannii; assembly: GCA_009831015.1. Classification (NCBI taxonomy): domain Eukaryota; kingdom Viridiplantae; phylum Streptophyta; class Pinopsida; order Pinales; family Pinaceae; genus Picea; species Picea engelmannii. Next base: position 71,833 of record ML790229.1, read on the forward strand.
GGTTAAATGACTTGCAAACTATAAAGCTAAAGACATCAAAGGGTACCAAAATGAAATATTAAAAACTAGAGGGTCGATTCTCATCCCTAATACACAAGCTCTTCAATTTAGTAGTCAAGCAGGGCTTCCCTAAACCCTGGACCCAAAGCCTCATTGTACCTATTTCTAAAAGTGGGGACAAAAGCGATCCCTCCAATTATAGGACATTATGATTAGCCCCATTTTAGCCAAGCTATATGGAAGTATTTTGGAAAAGAAGATATAAGCATATGTCTAGAAAGCCAAGGAAAAGGAGCTAAAGGACATGTCGGTTTTAGGGGATATCATTCAACTATGGACCACCTTGTCACTCTTAGAATCATTGTAGAGAAGTGTCGCAATATTAAAACCAATCTCCTTTGTTGTTTCATTGACTTGAGGAAAGATTTTGATATTGTTCCTAGGACTGACCTTTGGAATAGGTTAGAAGAGATAAAAGTTCCCTCTAAGTTTACAGTTGCTACGATACAATTGTATTAGACCATTATTGCCAATTTTAGGAGCACCGGGGCATGGTCAGAAGAAATTAATTGTAATATTGGAGTCAAGCAAGGTTTTCCTCTATCCACTACCATTTTTTACATATACATTGACAAGTTAGAAGATTGTTTGGAAATTGCAAGTTGTGTTGGACCGACTCTTGCTACTATAATCATCATCATTCTCCTATATGTTGATGATATTGTTCTTATGGCAAGGAATCCCTATGAACTTAGAAAACAACTTAGAATCATCAAGGACTTCTACTCTAGTACAAGGATGATGGTGAACACTGACAAAATGAAGGTCATGATAATTACATCCCAAAATATAACCTACGATAGTTTCATCTATGAAAACAATGGTTTGGAGGAAGTGTCTTCATACAAGTATCTTGGATTCAATATTCATCACAAGCTCCATTGGAATCATAACATTGAGAAAAAGATAAATGGAGGATGAAAAGCGTATTATGGGCTTGAAAATAACTGTAAATTAGTGGACCTTTTCCTATGGGATAAGAAAAAGATTCTCTTTGAGACTCTTGTGACTCTTGTTATCTTATATGGATGTGAACTTTGAGGATGCAATATCTCTCAAAAATCCTAGAGAAATGTAGAGCAGATCCAATTTTTTTTTATCACTTATAATGTCAAAACTAAAGGCAACGCACCCTATCATATCCTCCTCTTAGAAGCAAACATTCCCCCCATTGGGAGCACAACTATGATTATGTACTTAATGTATTTAAGAACAATATAAACAACATGGATGACATGAGGCTCCCCAAAAGAAAAAGTTGTTCTGCAGAATACCGATGATATTAAAAATATTGTTAAAGCTAAATTTAAGGAGAATCTTTGGTAGGATAAATAATTAGAGGATAAAACAAAATAAAGATACTATAAGGACATGGTTAACCCTGATCTTGAACATCAAAAGTATCTCTTTGTTTTGACCAACTTAAAGAAGAGAATCAATATTGCTAAAATAATAACTAATTATCATTCTCACTAGCTACATCTCGAAGTTGGACAATTCCCAAAACACCATGGCATGAAAAAATGTCGCATTTGTGACACTCGAAGGGTTGAAGATGAAAAACACCTTCTCCTAGAGTGCCCTGCTTATACCCAAATTAGATCTCAATTTCAAAATGTTTGTCCCAATACCTACCTTCCCAACCTTCTAGGTCATGAAAACAAAAATATCACCTTTGCGACACTCAAAGGGTTCAAAGGGTTTAAGATGAAAAACACTTTCTCCTAAAGTGCCTTGAGTATACCCAAATTAAATCTCAATCTTAAAATATGCTTTTTGAATATTCAAATAACATTTTAAAGAACTCCAAGTAATCTCTTACATTTCTTAAGGTTCTATAGCAAATCTTAGTCTTAGTCTTAGTTGAAGTTAACCATCATCATTAATAATATGCTAAAAAATTACTTGAAACTAATTCAATAATTTATAAATTCATATATAGTAATTTTCTATTTTTCTTCTAATATATATTAAATTTATTATAAATGATAATTTAAATACTTACATATAATAATATTATTTTAACATATTTATTTAGATAATAATTTTATATTATAAGTTGCATCGTATTATATTGGCTTAAAATTATTATTTTTCATTAATTAATTAATTATATATATTCTTTCAACTTTATCTCTAACACAATAAACAATTAGATCAGAAATTTCAAGTCTCTCTCTTAAACAATTACATCGCAGCATTATTATGTGATGTTTATATGTATATAATTAATTTTAAAAAAGATAGCATTTCTTATTTATAATTTAATATAATAAAATGATTATTATTTAAATATAATTAGAAGAATCATCTTTCTTATAAAATTTATAAAATTTAAATCTTGTTAAGATATTAATTTTTCATAACATAAATTTCCTCTTTAAATAATTTAAAACTGAAATTTTATTACATAAAAAATATATATATATATACTTACAAAATAATATATATATATATATATATTCAATCTAATATTATTCATGTAATATATATCTCATCTTATATAAACTAGTAACAACCACATTTATGTACATTGCATAGAAAAACGATTGAACTGGAGCGGGAGCAACAACAATCTAGGGTTTGATAGTCGCAGACACAGAGGAGCACAACATGGTTACCAAAGGGGGCGGTAATGGAACCCCATCATACAAGCAAGTAGTGGTGGACAGGGGCAAAGGCCCACGCATCGACGGTTTCAAGGAACCAGTGACGAGCACATCAGGATCAGGACCGAAAAAGAATCAGGAAAGAAACCAAGAAGAAAGGGATCACATGGGGGAAGAAGCCAGAGAAACCCCGAATGATGCGCAAAAACCAGTGAACCCCAATGGGGTAGAAGGACACAACCTGTGTAAACCTAAGACACCACTGATACCCAAGGTGATACTGGATGACCCACAAACGCAACTCTACCGGGACCAGATGAAGATGCATGCACTCATTTGCAAGTTCATGGGTTTGTGGACCATAGAGAGAACGTTGTGCAACTAGATAAAATACCAATCGAAGCCAAGCGAGGAAGTGGAACTCCACCTGGGGTCGAAAGGCTTCTTCACAGTAGTATTCATGAACTTGGAAGACAAGGATAAAATCTTTGAGGGGGGGGCATACTTCCACACCTCAGCATGATTGTACATGCAACCATGGAAGGAAAACTTCTCCCCAGAAAAAGAAACCTTCAAGAATGTACCCGTCTGGCTGAGACTTTACTCCTTGTCATTAGAATACTGACTACCCTCTACCTTTGCGGGAACAAACTTGGAAAATATGTGAAGACATCAGAAACAACCCTAAAAGGGATATATACCTCCTATGCAAGGATCCATATCTATATCCATATATAGATATGGATGTTTCAAGGGCACTCCCAGAAGCCATAAGCCTAGAATTCAGGGATGAGGAATGGATACAAAGCATCGACTACAATCAGATCCCCTCTAGATGTCGAAGATGCCATGAACATGGACACCTATTCATAGAATTCCCTCTTAACAAAAAAAAAGAAGAGGAAAACACCAAAATACAACAGGATGAGGATGGTTTTATCAAGATGAATGACATAAATAGAGCAAACAAGAAACCAAGTAAATCCGCAATGGGAAGTAATCCAGAATCCATGACTTGAATGAAAGGGAGGGACAAAACCAACAAAGGGGAAGAAGGAGGAAAGGAAAAGGAAAAATTCAAAGAAGCTAAGGAACAAACCACAAATGAGAACACAAACAACCCAAGCAATAAGATGGAACAGGGGGGTAGCACAACTTCTATGGACAGAGAAACCAGAGATGCCAACACCCCCATGCAGGAGGCAGATGGAGATGCGGAAATGATGCCAAGTGAGGTAGGTACGGGAGATTCTGATCTCAGAGATATTGTGGAAAGGGAAGGAATAGATCTCTCGAACATAATAGAGCAATGGAAAAGGCAGGGCATAGACAATGTACCAGTGGAGCAACTATATTATATCCAATACCTATTCCTCCTAAGGGAGGAAGAAAAATCCAGGGGGCTCAAGCGCACGCACGGGGAGATAGGACACCTCGGAATCAAAGCAGGTGAGGGACAACTCCAGCTCTCACCCAAGCAGATGAGAAGGAAGAAAGGAAGGAAATCAAACAATGTAGCCCTATAGGAACTAGGAGTTCTGTTGATAAACTCAGGTAAGATAAAAAAATCTCTTTCCCAACTCCCCCCCACATGTTTAAATGAAGATCATAACATGGAATATTAGAGGCCTAAACAACCCACGAAAGCAAAGAATCCTTAAAAACAAACTAAGGAAGGAACAATCGGACCTCTGTTTCATCCAAGAGACAAAATGTATTGTAGATAGAATGGAAACAATTAGCAAAAAACAATGGAGCAAGTACAAGACATTGGTTGTCGAAGGACAATAGACGATAGGTGGTATTCTCACTTTGTGGAACCCCCAAGTGATGAACTTACTAGCAGCCGAAGCCATCAGACACACACTTTCGGTTAACATGCAAATCATAGGTAACACAGAGGTGATTCTATGCACTAATGTGTATGGTCCCCAGATGTTGGAATAAAAGAGAAGAATGCTCCTAGACCTAGAAAACCTAAAAGATCATTCCAACAACCTCCATTGGATCTTGGTAGGGGACTTCAACATCATTACGACACTTGCGGAAAAAAAAGGAGGCACCGGGAGACTAGATGGAGATTCGGAATACCTTTTAGCTTTCATTGACACAATGGAGATGGTGGACATCAAAACCAGTAATGGCAAGTTCACATGGAACAACAAATGGATAAAGCAACACCAGATAGCGACGAGGCTAGATAGATTCTTGGTGTCGGAGTCTGTTATTCTATAGGGTTTAACTTTAGATTGCAACATCCTTCCCTGGGGGAGTTCAGACCACTGGCCAGTCCAATTGGAAGCAAACTTCCAAACCACATCGAGGAATAGACCATTCAGATTTAAGAAATTTTGGATCGAACATCCCACTTTCAAGGAGAATGTCAACCAATGGTGGCGGGTGCAACAACCGGAGAAAGGGACAAGGATGTTCAATATTTACAAGAAACTTAGGTACATCAAACATAAACTCAAGAAGTGGAACAAGGAAATCTTTGGAAACATAAACCAAGAAAAATTAAATATTGAAGACAGAATGAGGAAACTCCCGGAAATTTGCATAGACGAGGGCTATATAGAGGATAGGAAAAAGGAAGAGACGCAAATGACCCAAGAATGGGAAGCAAGATGCCAGCAGGAAGAGACTCTATGGCGCCAAAAGTATAGAATCAGGTGGCTAAAGGAAGGAGAGAGGAATACAAAGTTCTTTTATAGAACAACCATTGCTAGAATAACCCACAACAAAATCCTGAAAATTCAGGATCAGGATGGGATCAAGAGAGAGTCCCACAAGGAGATTGAAAACATACTGGTAAACCATTTCCAGGGGATAGCCCAGGAACCCAACCAAGACCGAACGGAGGCTATACAAAAGATAACTCAACACATCCCCAGGCTATTTATTGAGGAACAAAATATCAACCTAAACAAACCCATCACTAAGGAGGAAATTGACCAAGTGGTCCAGGAGATGCCCAATGGAAAGGCCCCAAGCCCAGATGGTTTCACGGTGGAATTCTTCAAATCCTGTTGGGAAGTGGTCAAACAAGACGTTTATGGGGTCATGGAAGACTCCACACGCTCGGCCTCCATTCTGAAAGCCCTAAATTCCACAAAGATTACTTTAATCCCCAAATAAAATGAAGCAAGGACCCCAGACCGCTACAGACCCATAGCTTTATGCAATGTGGTCTACAAGATAATCTCCAAAGTCATAGCCAATAGACTGAAACCTCTCCTACCCACACTAATCTCACATGAACATGTGGGTTTTGTAGAAGGGCAACAAATTGTGGACAACATCATCCATGCCCATGAGCTAATACACACACTGAAACTCTAGAGGAGAGGGGGAATGATAATCCAACTTGACCTAGCAAAGGCTTATGACAAAATTAGTTGGCACTATATGGTCAAGACTTTGGAAGCTTTTGGCTTTACGCAACATTGGATCAACTGGATTGTCAGCCTAGTCTCAAAGACAAGTTACTCGTTTTTAATCAATGGAGCCCCGGCCAAACCCTTCTGGCCTTCAAGAGGCATCAGGCAAGGAGACCCGCTATCACCTTTCCTGTTCATTCTGATGATGGAAGGACTCGGTAGAAGCATAAAAAGCGCAACTACAGTAGGAGAAATAACAAGAATCAAACCTTTTGAAAACTTCCCTACCTCCATGCACCAACAGTTCATTGATGACACCTTACTCCATGGCACACCCATGGTCAAGGAAGCGAAAGCCTATAAAATAATATTAGAATATTTTGGGGAAGCCTCGGGCGCGGAGATCAATCACTCCAAATCCATGATCTATTTCTTCAATACCAACCCAACAATTCAAAGAAACCTGGCAAATATTTTGGAGTTTGAACGCAAGATGCTCCCAACGAAATACTTGGGAATCCCCCTAGTGGACATAACATGAAAAATGGCAACATGGGAAGGAGTGATAAAAAAACTATAGGAGAGGGTGAAAAGCTGGACTTACAGATCCCTCAACCTAGCAGGGAGACTTATTCTGACCAAAGCAGTTCTGCAAGCAATTCCAACCTATATGATGTCAATGTTTCCTGCTCCCAAAGTAATACTCCAAAAAATAAGAACCATCCAAAGGGACTTCTTATGGCGAGGAGCAGAAAGAAAGAAAAAATGGGCCCTTGTGGCATGGGAGAAGGTTTGCAAACCCAAATGCAAAGGAGGCCTAGGGTTACAAGACCCACAGGTAACTAATGAATCCTACAGGGTGAAACTTTGGTGGAGATAGGTCAAAGAAAGGGCAACACTGTGGGAAATCCTCTGGAAGGCCAAGTATGCCCCGAACATCAACGACCAAGATCGCATTCGCTTTATGAGCACAAGGGAGGGATCAACCATCTGGAATCTAGTCTGGCGCAACAAAACCTGGATCTAGAAACACAACTTTTGGGAAGTGAGGAATGGTAAAACAACCAGATTTTGGGAGGACGCGTGGCAACGGGAAGCCATAATGGAAAATACGAATAGGGAAGAACTCCAACAAGAGATGACCGTGCAAGGAAAAATCAAAATCCATGACTACTTGAAACAAGAAAATGACTGGGACAGATGGAGGATCTGGGACAAACTCAACCCACAAAATAGAGATTGGATCGCTACAATCACGAAGGAGGTGGAGGAGGAATTGGGGAAAAGGAAAATTGCAGTCTCAGAAGAAGAGGACCAGCTATGATGGGGTAGGAAAAATGGTGAGGAATTCAACTTAAAAGAAGCTCAGAATTACATCACAGCCCAACACCAAGAAGATCCAGCACAACAGTGTGGAAATATTTGGGACAGCCCCTAGTGACCAAAAATAAAAAATTTCAAATGGTTAGTACTTCACAAACGAATTCTAACCTAGGAAAACCTAAGGAAAAGGGGTTTCATAGGCCCATCATGATGCCACCTCTGTCAAGAAAATGAAGAAACAATGAATCACCTCCTCGATGATTGTAATTACACAACAGAGATCTGGGACATGGCAGCAAGCATATTTCGCCAGTCCAATAGGACCCAAGGTAACATCAATGAAACCATCAATAACTGGAATGAGAGTTATAGAAAAAATGAAATGGTGAACCTCTGCTGGAATCTCATGCCAGGGATGATCATATGGGCAATGTGGAAAGAAAGAAACCGACGCATCTTCAGGAATGAAAGCCTTCCGGAAGGGAAACTCAAGGAAGCAATAATCTCTCAAATACGAGAAATGGTACAGAGCCACAACTTCCAGACTGGAAAAGTGCAACCCCCAAGCCATGACTCTCAAATCCTGGAATTTTTTCACCTAAAAGACGGGCGCAACAACACACGGGTAGGATGACCACCGCAACTCTAGTCAGGAGAGCGCAACTGGACACCACCTCTAGTAGGGTTCTTCAAGTTAAATTTTGACAGGGCGAAAAAAGGAAACCCATGAATGAAAGGGAGGGAAGGGGTGATCAGAGATAGTGGTGGAAACATAATCCGACTGTACACTGGGAGTATGGGAAACTCAACCAAAAACGCAATGGAATTTGGAGCCTTGGAGCTCAGACTTGAAATTCTAAGCCGTGAAAGGATGACCAATACTATTGTGGAAGGTGACTCCACCTTGGTCATCAACATAGTAAAGAGACTCCAAAATGGCACTAGAGTAGGCAAAGTGTAGAAACATTGGCACCTGGCACACTCCCTACAAACATTTTAGGAGCATCTTCAAACGATTAACACAGTGGAGTTGTGTTGGGTACGCAGGTCAACAAATGGCATGGCAGACAGAATTGCCAATGAGGGGGTTAGCAAGGAAGGACCAGAACTAGATACTACCTGGCTCAACATCCCGGAAGGACAATTCAAAATGGACTACCTCCAACTAGCGACAAACGATTGTGACAACAACTTAAGAAAGGAAGGTCACATCGAGGAGGGTAGTGAAAGGCCCAGGGGAAGGAACGAAGGACCCATGCAGGATATGACTGGCCAATACTCGACCACCAATCACAATGCAGGATCAGATTATACAACAAGCGAGGGTACGGAAACAGGGTCGTGTCAATAGTAAGATTTGAGGGGAAAGACCGTGGGAAAGTATCAACGGCATACAACAGGCAACAAATGATGAAAGACAAGAGGGATTGACATGAACCGGTACCGACCCACCATGCCAAAGACTAGGTATGGGGAGATTCTCAATAGGATATCAAGCGAGCAAGGGAAAGGGGCGGTACAGGGATAACGGTGGAGTCATCATGATCATACATACCGTGACGTGGAAAAAGGACCGGAAGTTTCACCTCTACGAGAAGACCATGCTTGGAAGGATGAGCCCGTAATAGGGAAATTTCAATAAGAGAAGAAACAACAGTAATAGATGTTCACAGAAGAGCACAATTACAGGAGCCACAATAGACACAAGGGCAGGAAACATGTTGAGAATCCATCAAAGGAGCTTCCATAGTCTAGATAGAATGGTGCGAATGAAGCGAACGCACAACAAAAGGAACCCCCTGAGCAAGGGAACTCTAAACAATCCCCGACGGGTTTCAAGGATGGAGCAGGCAGCCAAAGACGCAAAGGGAACCTTTCACACCCTGGTTGCACCAAAAGGAAAGGCAACAATTAACCGTTTGGAAAAGTAAGTCAAAATAAGTCGCAAGGGAAAAACATGGGATTCTCTGACTCAGGAAACGAACTGGGTAACTGACCCAGGAGCCACGCAACCCAGGGAAACCCTCTACCACAAAACAGTGGAGATGGCATGGAAAAAAAAGATGTTTATTGGAAAAGTAAGCACGGAAAGGGAGGACGCCAGACGGGAGAATAGCAAGGAACACATGAAACTATTGCACAGAATCCTGAGATGCCTCAGCAGTTTGGAAACCATTACCAGACTGCTAACTGAGGTCGAGAAGGACCAGGAAGCCAAGATTGAACAGTTGGTTGCTCAATTCCACCTCTACTTGCGCTACATCCATCACATGGACATCACACCAACCGATGGGAATGGAGCACCAACACACATCAGAAAGACTCGCACAGTCTCCCAAAAGGAGGAGAACAAGTGTCATACTGAGAAAGGAAAGAAGCATATCATCATCCTAGACTAGCATCTGGTTAGTCTACTAGCAAGTCAGTCGGGTCAGTCCTGCGTCTGTTTAGTCTATGTTTCTCTTTTTCATGTTCATTGTGATTACCTTGTCAAAAAATAGATATGGTAGGACTGGGCTGGTTTCCTACGGTGGCAGTCCAGTGATACCCCTGGCTTTTTTCAGAAAGCACAACTCGAGAAACTCTTCCCTGGTTTCCTTTTTGGTAAACCAGGGAGTTCCCTTTTTTTGTACTATAACCCTCTTTTAGTAATACAGACTCTTAAACTCACTTACAAAAAAAAACAACCACATTTATGTAAAAGGTGGTTGTCATTTTCCACCTTTTGAAATTAATGGGGTCGATAGAATTATATCAACCACTTTTTACATAAATGTGGTTGTTGCTAGTTGACTATCAACATGCTTTGGGGAAGAATAATAAATAATAAATCATTAATGTATTAATACATAATTAATATATTAATTAATTTACAAGATTAATGTATAAACAAAAGTATTAATATACTAATATTAATATTTTAATTAATTGAAAATTAATTTATATATTAATAAATCATTAGAGTAATGTAAGGTATAAAGTAAAATATTAATACACTACATTAATTTATTAATGTGTATATTAATTAACTAATTAAAAATCAACATAGTATTAATATATAGATACAAATTAATGTGTATATTAATTAACTAATTAAAAATCAACATAGTATTAATATATAGATAAAATAATACACTATTAAAGTTATTAATAATATAATGTATAAATGAAAGTATTAATGTATAATGTAATATATTAAATTAATAATACATGGTTAATTAACTATACATTTCTAAATTATTAATACTCTAATAAAATAATAAATAAATAATATATTATTAATAATGTATTTATTAATATTATTACTACATTTAAACATTACTAAAATAGTAATCCATTCATGTTAATAATGTTAGTAGTACATTATTAAAATATTAATACTTTAATAAATACAATATTATTATTTAAGTAGTAATATATTATTATAGTATTAATATTTTAATAAATACACTATTAATATTAAAATAATAATACATTAATAATACATTATTAAAGTATTTATATATTAATGGACAATAAACATAGTTAATTATGGTTGACAATGACCATAGTTGACCATGAACATGGTTAACTTTTGTAAACCTTTTCATTATGGTTAACCCTAGCTATGCATAATCTTCACTTTGGTTGACTATGGTATTACTAAAGTATTTATACATTAAAACATTAATGAAATATTTATACATAAATAATACATTATTATATTAATGTAATGTATAAATTAAAATATTAATTTACTTTAATATATAATTAATATATAATGTAAACAACTTATTGATTAGTTGATATATTAGTAATGTAATGTATTAATTAATTAATACATTAATAATATATTATTACAATAATAATACATTAAATGTATTACTAAAGTATTAATACTTAAAACATTAATAACGTATTAATACATTAATAAAGTAATACATTAATAAAGTAATATATTAATAATATCTTATTAAATTAATAATACATTATTAAAGTATTAATACCTTAATAAAAACATTATTAAAGTAGTAATATATTAATAAAACATTATTAAAGTATTAATACATTAATTGACAATGACTATGGTTAACTATAGTTAGACATAGTCATGGTTTACTTCGGTAGACCTTGGTTGACTTTGGGAAGGAAAGGTTGACTATGGTTGACATGGTAAATTACGGTTGACCATGAATTTACCTCACCATGACCATGGTTAATTATGGTTGACCATGAACATGTTTAATTGCGGTTGACCTTGGATTACCATGAACATGTTTAATTATGATTGATCATGACCATGATTAACTTGTGTAGATGTTCACTATGGTTGACCTTAACTATGCATGACCTTCATTATGGTTTACCTTGGTTGACTATGGTTGACCATGGTTAACAATGGTTAAGCATGTTTGACCGTTGTTGTCTATAGATGACCATGGCTAGCCATGAACATGGTTGACCATGACTATGGATGACATTAACCATGTTTGACCTTAACAATGACTAAGGTTCACCATTACATTAACTATGGTTTACCATTGTTGACCAGGATGAAGATGATGGTTTAATATAGTTGACCTTGCCCATGGTTGTCTATGGTTTTCCATGGTTGACTATGGTTAACCATGTTTGAGATTGACATGGACCAAAGTTTAATATGGTTGTTCATGGTTGATCTTCAAAATGGTTCACTATAGTTGACCTTGACCATGGTTGACAATGGGTGACCGTGCCCATGAATGACCTTCAAAGACCATGTGGCACTGATTATAATAGACCATGTTGATTATATTTAACCATGGTTTACTATGAAACTATCACATTACAATGTTCAGCGGGTTTTGTTTGTCGTATTGCGACATCAAGTTTTATTTGTCACATTACATCGTAAGCTTATGGTCATCACATTGCGACGTAGGGTTTTTGTTTGATACATTTTGGCGTTGGAATAGGTTTGTCATGGTATGACATTAGGTTATGTTTGTCACATAGCGACGTTGAAAAATGGTCGTCACACTCCAATGTTGGGCTAGGCTCGTCACATTGCGACATTGGGTTGTGTACATCACATTGTAGCAATGGCTTGTGTTCGTCAGAAAATGACATTTGATTTTTTTTTTCACATTATGAAAACATGATATTTGCATCACATTCCTCTTATGAGGTTATGGTAAACACATTGCGATGATAAGACTGTGTTCGTTAGAATGAAACAATATGTCTATATTTGTCACATTATGACAGTGGGGCTATGTTCGTCACATTACGACAACAAGGCTATGTTTGACACATTGTTTTAAAAAAAAACTTACGAATTGTTTCCTTCATAAGAAAGATAAGGCTATGTTCGTTAGATTGCAACAATATGTCTATGTTCATCACAATGCAACGTCAGGGCTATGTTCGACAAATTGTGACATTATTATGCCTGTCAGATTGTGACACTACTATGTTCGTCACATTGCAACATTACTATGTTCATCACTTAGTGACGACAAGGCTATGTTCATCACATTGTGGAAATATGGGTATGTTCGTCACTTTACTACAACGGGGCTATGTTCATCACATTATGATGATAGGGCTATGTTTGATGCATTGCGACATTACTGTGTTTGTCATATTGTGACACTACTATGTTTGCCACATTGCAACATTACTATGTTCATCACTTTGCAATGACAAGGTTGTGTTCATCACATTCTGGACATATGGGTATGTTCGTCACTTTACGACAATGAGGTTATGTTTGTTAGATTGTAACGATAGGGGTATGTTTGACACATTGTGGCATTACTATGTTTGCCATATTGTGACACTACTATGTTTGTCACATTGCAACATAACTATCTTCATCACTTTGCGACGACAAGGTTATGTTCATCACATTGCAACAATATGGGTATGTTCATCATATTACGACAATGGGGCTATGTTCGTCACATTGCGATGATAGGAAAATGTTTTACAGATTGCAACATTACTATGCTTGTCAGATTATGGCACTACTATGTTCTTCACATTGCAACATTACTATGTTCATCACTTTGCAATGACAAGGCTATCTTCGTCATATTGCGACAATATGGCTATGTTCGTCACATAGTGGTGGTGGGGCTATGTTCGTTACATTAGGACAAAAGTTTAATATGGTTGTTCATGGCTGAACTTCACTATGGTTGACTATAGTTGAGCCTGACCATGGTTGATTATGGGTGACCATGCCCATGGATGACCTTCTAAGACCGTGTGAGACTAATTATGCTAGATCATGTTGATTATATTTAACCATGGTTTACTATGAAACTATCGCATTACAATGTTGATAAGGTTTTGTTCATCATATTACAACATCAGGTTTTATTTTTCAGATGACATCGTAAGGTTATGGTCGTCAAATTATGACGTACAGTTTTTGTTTGATACATTTTGGCATTGGAATAGGTTTGTCATAGTGTGACATTAGGTTATGTTTGTCACATAACAATGTCAAGAAATGGTAGTCACACTATAATGTTGGGCTAGGTTTGTCACATTGTGACATTCTCTTGTGCACATCACATTGCACCAGTGGGTTATGTTCGTTAGACAATGACATTTGAAAATGTTTGTCACATATGACAACAAGATATTTGCATCATATTATTCTTACGAGGTTATAGTAATCACATTGCAATGATAAGACTATGTTTGTTAGAATTCAACAATATGTCTATGTTCGTCACGTTACGATGACGGGGCTATGTTCGTCACATTACTATGAGAAGGTTATGTTTGACACATTGTTTTAAAAAAAATCTAACGAATTGTCTCCTTCTTCTGCAAGATAAGGCTATGTTCTTTAGATTGCAACAATATGGCTATGTTATTCACATTACGATAGCAGGGCCATGTTTTTCACTTTGCGACATGAGGGATATGTTCGACAAATTGCGACATTAGAATGCTTGTCACATTGTGACACTACTATGTTCGTCACATTGCAACATTACTGTGTTCATCGCTTAGCGATGACAAGGCTATGTTCATCACATTGTGGCAACATGAATATGTTCGTCATTTTATGACAACGGGGCTATGTTCATCACATTGTGATGGCATGCCTATGTTTGACGCATTATGACATTACTATGGTTGTCAAATTGTGACACTGCTATTTTCGTCACATTGCAACATTACTATGTTCATCACTTTGCGATGACAAGGTTATGTTTGTCACATTGTGGCAATATGGGTATGTTCGTCACTTTACGATTGTTCATGAGACTGCAACAATAGGGCTATGTTTGACACATTGCAACATTACTATGTTTGTCATACTGTGACACTACTATGTTCATGACATTGCAACATAACCATCTTCATCACTTTGCGACGATAAGGTTATGTTCGTCACCTTGTAACAATATGTGTATGTTCATCACATTACAACGAAGGGGGTATGTTCATCACATTGTGACGAAAGGGCAATGTTTGACAGATTATGACATTACTATGTTTTTCAGATTATGGAACTACTATGTCAGATGTCACATTGCAACATTACTATGTTCATAACTTTGTGACGACAAGGCTATGTTCATCACATTGTGAAAATATGGCTATGTTCTTCACATAATAATGGTGGGGCTATGTTCGTGACATTATGACGATAGGGCTATTTTGAAACATTATGACGATACTATGTTTGACACATTGTGGCAATACTATGTTTGACATATTTTGACACATTATGACGATAATATGTTTGACACATTGTGGCAATACTATGTTAAAGTGAGATGTTCGAGAAAGCTGATGTTTAATTCTGATATTCATCTAGGTTGGCTTATAAGGAACTGTTATGTTCCTCAATGGTTATATCATATTATGACATAGATTAAGGGTTGGGTTATGTTGTGAGGATTATATCAAAATAACCATGGGTAACATCGGATTATGACGATAGGGTACAATTTTCATATTGCAATAGCACTTTATGTCCATGACATTACGACCTCGAATTATGTAGGATAACATCTCTTTATGATGTTCGTGAAAGGTTATGATCAAATGTGATGTTGGGATATGTTCATGACATTATGATGTTGGGTAATGTTGTTCACATTGCAACATTGGGTTTCATTACATTGCACAATCGGGTTATTCTAATCACAATGCAACTTTGACACGTTATGAAATGGATGTGTTGGCCAAGTCTATCGAGAAAAATTCTAATGAACTTTTTCATTTGTGACAAAGATAGAAATTTTGAATTAACATAAAATATTGCATTGAAGAAAACTTTCCTACAATATGATGTTAATTAAAACTTTATCATAGTTTATTAGATCAAAGGTAAATTAAGACTTTATCATAATCTAATTGAATTGTCTAGTAAATTATTACCAAATTGGTGTATGAGAATCTGAACTTGTGACCTCTTAAGAGGAAACACATGTTCTTAACCATTAGGCCCACTCAGGCTTCAACTGGGTTTGACTTTCTCAGATGAGGATGGAACCCTTCATGGTTGCGCACTAATAAGTATTGCATATAGGAATTCAATTTGGCAGTTACAACACGTATGGAGTTACAGCGGGAGCGGGTGGCAGCCAACCCCTCAACCAATAGTGTATTCAAGTGGCTTTTCGCAGTAGCCTCAATGATATGTACCTCTAGTGTAATTGACAGTGTAAATGATATTAAAATACAAGCAAATAGTATATTATTTCAAGATAATAATAATAATAATAATATATTTTTAAGGTCACGGCCACTGGTGAAGTCTACGAAGGTATACATACCCTACCCCCCTTTGGATTTGAACATGTCACCTCTTCGGAGGAAACACATGTTCTTAACCATTAGGCCCACTAAGGTCTCAGAGAAATTGTGCAGATGGGAACACAAAGAGAACACTCGCCATCTTGACACGACATAGCACAATGTAAAAGCTATCACTCCAAAACCTTCGACACCTGCATTTCCAATGAAATGGATGGGAACACAAAGATAACGCGCGCCATTTTGACATGACATAGCACAGCCTAAAAGTTATCACTCCAAAACCTTCGACACCTACCTGCGATTCCAATGAAATGCTATGATTATCTTTGCTAATTCTCTAACATGGCAATTTAGTGAATATTATATAAATTTTTAATTATATTGAGTAAAAGTAAAAAAATAAACATAAAAACTTATATCTTTATATAACCAAGAAAATTAATTTATCAAAATCTTATCTATTAATATTGATAGAATGTAAAATGTAAAATATGTTAACATCTTCAATTCCTAATGGTAAGATTATTGATTAACCCGGATAACGCATATCTCTATAATTAGAGAGAAGGAAGGACCATGCAGGCACAATAAATTAAGATTGAAGCGAAGTATATATAAAAAGGGTCGTAGCGAATATATATTAATACGGTAGAACCCAATTCCCGAAGATATTATTGGACGAAAGTTGAAGATGTAGATCGAAGCACGCTGATATTGACATGAGAAGAATGGAGACGGGTCAGAATCCGGTCAGCATCACGTGCTTCGCCTAATCAAAATTCACCAACTAACCGTAAAAAAGATTAATTGGCCACACTCAAGAGTCTTCTGTAATTCTGTAAGTAAAAGGTGTTCTTATAAGTTTTGGTTCTTTTAGATGTAATCTTTTAATACAAATCTACAGAATTATATTTTTTTGTTGTTTAAATTAAATAGATTTTTTTTTTTTTTTTTGTAATTTTAAGTAAAATTAAATAGAAAATATCTTTAGAAAAATTAAAACTTAAAATAATTAGACTATTGTTAAGTAGAATAATAATTTTGAGTAATTAATTTTAATAATTTAAAATAAGTTGGATAGAAATTTGAGTTTTTTTTTGTTTTTTTTTTTTCAAGTAATGTTAATAGTAAATTGTCTTTCAAATTTATCTGGATTTTTTCCATTTAAAAATCATTTTATAAATTATGACTATTTTAAAATATTTAATTTTAATAATTAAAAAAAATTGGAATTTTCCATTTAAAAATCATTTTATAAATTATGACTATTTTAAAATATTTAATTTTAATAATTAAAAAAAAGTTGGAATTTGTTTTTTTTTAAAGTAATGTAGATAATTTTGGAAAAAAAAATCTAATTTTATGAATTTTCTCTATTTTAAAACATTTAATTTTAATATTTAAAAAAACAAATTCCATTTAAAAAGCATTTATGAATTATTTATATTTTAAAACATTTTTTTAATAATTAAACAATAAATAGTTGGAATTTTTTATTTTTTTTTAAGTAATTTAGATCATTTTGGAAAAAAAATTAATTTTAACAATTTTTTCTATTTTAAAACATTTAATTTTAATAATTAAAAAAATAGGAATTTGTTTTTTTTAAGTAATGTAGATAATTTTAGAAAAAAATCAAATTTATTTGAAATTTTTTAATTTTAAAATATTTATTTTTTGTAATTTAGAAAAAACAAATAATATAGTGAAATTTTCCCTTATCCAAATATTTAAAAAAAATTGAGTTTAAATATCCACATATTTATGAAAAAACTGAATTTATAAATTATTTATAAAAATTATGTATAGGAAACATAATTTATTTAAAAAATAAATTTATTTATTTTGAAAATAAATATTTATTTACTAACTAGTTTTTTTCAATTTTCTTTTAAATATCTAACAATATTAATTAATTATATTAAAATATACCGTTTAAATTTAATTTTTTTTTAATATATGTCATAATTAATACTCAGCATCATTGTAAAAGAAAGCAACTTTTCTAACGATTGTGTCAATACAGGTGCATTTTTATACCTGGGTATATCCCTTCTATGAATTAAAATGGTTTATTCTTCATCAAATAAAATATAATGATTGATTTTTTAAAACTAGTTTAGATCTATTTAATTTTTTTATTTATTAACGGTAGAGAGGGATTAAATTTCTTAAGGTGCAAACATTTAACCTTTCATTAAATTTTGGGCTGAATAGATTTAGGATGATTATTATTCATTCAAAATATATGTATGTATATATAATGGATCCCACTTAAAAATATGAACATCTCCCCCATACTAGGTTGTAGTATGTGTATATATACTACAACCCAACTTAACATAAT
>ML790229.1:90435-107337 GCA_009831015.1 Picea engelmannii
ATATATATATGCGTCCACATAAACTCGTAGAGATGAAGTCACCAAGCCCACAAATATTGACGATATCTCGAAGGACAAAATCTATTTTGCAACACATCACATCATGTTTTTCAACTTGTAGTTAGGTTTGGATGTAGAGATTCATCTCCCAGTTTAATGTATAATGTGGAGTTCTCCAATGTATCATGCAACCATTCCATGACTAACCCCTCCAAATGCATGGGATTGAAATCAAGTGTAACAACCCCATTTATGATCCCCATTTTAACAATGTGTGTTTAAATACAATGTTCGGTCGTGGGCCTGAATATGTAATTTGTAAACATTATATATAATCATAATAATAAAATAAATGTGACGCTAATTGCGGGTGGACACAAACAAAGTAATTGGGGGCTAAGTTTCCACAAGAGAGGGGAATGTCCTAGAGTGAACCTTCTAATTTCCTCGTGAGTGTATGAGATCCCAATCATTAAAAACATGTAAGAGGGGTTGGTGGAAAAAGTTACATCCCATAGTTATGAGAGCATGGGGGTTGGGTACAATCAATCTTAGGGAATGTGAGTCAACTCTCATGGGTAAAAGAGATATTTGAGTAGCCATTATGCACAGTTTTGCATGAAGTTTTTGAAGTAGCAAGCGAGTAGATGTTTACGAACAAATTCATTTATGTGGACACAAACCAATCTCCCTAGTTTGGGAACCCAAAACTAGAACATAACAACACAAAACATGTTTCTTTCCTTAGATTCATGCAATCGAAATATTAGCAAGTAAAGACTAGACTCTTACCTTTTAACTGAAGGCCTTCCTTGCTAACTGTAGCTCTCACCTTGATCTAAAGCTTTGAAATAGAAACTTGCTTAAGGACACACACTAACCAACAAAAGAAACAATAATATTTCGACAAATCTATACAAATGACAAGGACAAATGTAATAAAGACAATTAACAACCTTTATAGGAAAGAGAATATGTTACTGTATTGATAAATAATGGAAGAGTTACAACCAATGCCTTGGTTTTGTGAAGCTCCTTTCAACAAGTTCATTGCTCCAATACTCTCAATGCATCGATGAGATCCATCACCATCCACTGACTACTTTAGCTTAGACTAAATCTTTCAAGGCCAAAGAAATACTAACAATCTTCTAATCACAGCCAAAAGAAAAAATAAATCAACCATTATTCTCCATTAACTATTAGCCTCTCATTATGAGAGAATGTCATTTTTATAGATTGAAAAGGAGGTTAGGATGAGAGGTTAGGATCTCCCCAAATCAAAAGTATGGGTGAGATTCAAACCAATCGGAGGACACCTCATATCTGAAGCTTGTCTTCTAGAAACTTCATGAATTTCATCTTTTTCTCTTCTTTTAGACAATGTCAGACCCTGTAATGGTGCAAACCGAGACACTGTCGCACCCTACAGTGGTGCAACATGCATCACTCTCTTGAAATAGGTATTTAATGACCCTTTTTTACATGTTTTCCTTATTTCAAAAAAAGGTTCTTCTTCAACAATCAAGGCTTTTATGCTATGGATGATAGAGGATAAGTGAACATCATCAGTTGCGACAAAATATTGTGTAACAATGGAGAGCATTGGATCTTGAAGACAACCATCGTAGGTTTTGCGAGCAGCGTGTTGGAGCTTTTGTTGCATTAAGAAACATGTTTCTAGGCCTGTAAAGAGGGATATTTTTGTGTGAGTGATTTTTCCTTGAACAATGGGTTGTTTTGTTCATTTTCTTTGGGTAGCTAGTATCCTTTGAGTCCCCAACATTAGAGATTCCTACTCAACCTTGTGATAGAGCCTTGGAGGGAAGAGGGAAGGCCTGAGGGACTATGTGCAATGAAGGGGGATATCAATTTCTTGGGTTGCATAAGTTGAGGGGAAGAGACCTGGAGGATTGGGATAGCTGTAAGAAAAGTAGTTAGATGTGGGAGTGAATTGAGTTGAGAGAGTGACACCCTTTTTTGTGAAATTGTAGCCCCAACTCGGGGGGGATTTGTTGTTGATATTTGGAGAAACTAATATATGGTTGGGTGGAACATCCATCCCCTGCATTTAATTGCTCATTTATTGTTAAAAGATAATGATTGTTAAAAGATAGTGATTTTTCCTTCCTAAATATTCCATGAGTTCCTTGAATAAGGGAACCATTTCCTTATTATCTCTAACATCTTTCCAACGAATATAAACTCGTACAAAACCAAGTTTTGATTCAAAAGTTATGGCTCCCTAAACTTCTCGGGGTATCGTTGGTCAAAGGCCATCTTTTCTCCATGTGGCATCACTTATCTTGTATCGTCCGACATGGCACTATCATGACCCATCCAGTGACATGGTCGTGGAAGAGGGGTTGCAAGGAATATCACCTAGGATCCTTCGTGAATACCAGGTCTTCGACCCTTCGACGATTCTTGTGTATATCTATAAACTTCCCCGGAGACCTAAAGTCCCATAATCTCTTTCCACTCTAGAATCTATGGTGGAGCTCAATCCACCATTAGATATGACAGATGATATTATCCTCATTTATCACATAGTTTATACTTGACAAGAGGAGGGGTCCCACACTTTATTCGCAACCAATCCCACGACGCCATGTGGAACTACCCAAACACACCACATAATCATGGAGAGTGTTCCTTGTCCAATCAAGGTTGGACACCACACATAGGGATTTAGACACTTTGGCACTTCGATGTTTAACATACCATCCTATATCCTCGCATCTCTTGGAGTCTCGGAGTTCCAAATGTTTGGACTCATGAAGTAAGTCTTCGACGAAGTGTCTACATTTTCTCCCACTAGTTGATCGAATGGTCGAGAAGGTTCCCAATGAAATCTCGATCAATGGTTCACAATGTTCCCAAATTACTCCCCTCGATTTGACAGTTGGCGGGATTTCGCCACTTCAGGACTCTGGGACTTCACGTCCCTTACAGGTCTTAACCTATTTAAGTCCCAAAGGGTTACCTACCGGAAATTTCATAAAGGGGATATGACTTCTTATTGTCGGTCAACATTATCGCTTACCCTATCCTTCCACTAGGCTTGATCTAACGGTTGATAGAGATCTAGAAGGATCCTTATATCTATGTCTCACATTACTTTGCAACTTCGACATTTGGGAGTTCCAGTCGTTTAATTCCTTTTCACTCCCAGAGTGAGACAACACCGAATTTGACCATAACGTATATCCAACGATTAGGAAATATCCCGAATATCCTTAGATCTACGACTTGCGTTACTTCGTGATTGAAAATTTGGTCAGGGTTTAATGATAAAGTGGATCCCACGACAACGAATAGGAAACTGCAAGTTGTCGATCAACCATATGGTCACCATTTCGACAGGTTTCCTTTGGTAGGATTTGAATGTTGTGAGGTTCCAACATCCCGAAGTCCCAGACCTCCGAAGTCATGAAGCCTGGAAATCTTAGCTCCTTTTTATTGTAGCACAGGGTTCTAGGATCCTGGTCATATGGGACTTTGATAAGCCCCCAAGGTTACACACTCAGATATTATCTGATATTTGGTTAAAGCCATGGACTTGAGCCTCCAATCACTAGGGATAATGGTTTGAAGGAAGAACCTTTCACTTTAGAATCCAAATCCTATAATAGGACAATGGTAATTCTAAGGGATTCACAGGTTCAGAGTTATCCCGTAGAATATGTCCTGACTCTGTATTTCTAGGTTTATTCCCCAGATAGTCCCTTGAGGACTTTCCAACCAGCACGGGGGTCAAAGTCTTATGCTCCCAAATTCATTTAAAACTCATTACTAACAATTCTCCTTCTCTAAACAGGGGTAGGTAGAAAACCATCTATAAAATATGGTATTCAAGCTTTGCTTCCAATTTTCCAGGCCACTAGGCTGTCATAGCCATGAATTCTACCATTCAAACAAGGTAATTAGAGGATAAAACAAAATAAAGATACTATAAGGACATGGTTAACCCTGATCTTGAACATCAAAAGTATCTCTTTGTTTTGACCAACCTAAAGAAGAGAATCAATATTGCTAAAATAATAACTAATTCTCGTTCTCACGAGCTGCATCTCAAAGTTGGACAATTCCCAAAACACCATGGCATGAAAGAATGTCACAGTTTTTACACTCGAAGGGTTGAAGATGAAAAACACCTTCTCCTAGAGTGCCCTGCTTATACCCAAATTAGATCTCAATTTCAAAATATTTGTCCCAATACCTACCTTCCCAATCTTCTAAGTCATGAAAACAAAAATATCACATTTGCGACACTCAAAGGGTTCAAAGGGTTTAAGATGAAAAACAATTTCTCCTAAATTGCCTTGAGTGTACCCAAATTAAATCTCAATTTTAAAATATGATTTTTGAATATTCAAATAACATTTTAAAGAACTCCAAGTAATCTCTTACATTTCTTAAGGTTCTATAGCAAATCTTAGTCTTAATCTTAGTTGAAGTTAACCATCATCATTAATAATATGCTAAAAAATTACTTGAAACTAATTCAATAATTTATAAATTCACATATAGTAATTTTCTATTTTTCTTCTAATATATATTTAATTTATTATAAATGATAATTTAAATACTTACATATAATAATTTTATTTTAACATATTTATTTAGATAATAATTTTATATTATAAGTTGCATCTTATTATATTGGTTTAGAATTATTATTTTTCATTAATTAATTAATTAATTAATTATATATATATATATATATATATATATATATATATATATATATATATATATANGGGGGGGGGGGCATACTTCCACACCTCAGTAGGATTGTACATGCAGCCATGGAAGGAAAACTTCTCCCCAGAAAAAGAAACCTTCAAGAATGTACCCGTCTAGCTGAGACTTTACTCCTTCTCGTTAGACTACTGACTACCCTCCACCTTCAAAGAAATCGGGAACAAACTTGGAAAATATGTGAAGACATTGGAAACAACCCTAAAAGGGATATATACCTCCTATGCAAGGATCTGCATAGATATGGATGTTTCAGGGGCACTCCCAGAAGCCATAAGCCTGGAATTCAGGGATGAGGAATGGATACAAAGCATCAACTACAAGCAGATCCCCTCTAGATGTCTAAGATGCCATGAACATGGACACCTATTCATAGAATTCCCTCTCAACAAAAAACAAGAAGAGGAAAACACCAAAATACAATAGGATGAGGATGGTTTTATCAAGCCGAATGACAAAAACAGAGAAAACAAGAAACCAAGTAAAGCCCCAATGGGAAGTAATCCAGAATCCGTGACTTGAATGAAAGGGAGGGACAAAACCAACAAAGGGGAAGAAGGAGGAAAGGAAAAGGAAAAATTCAAAGAAGCTAAGGAACAAACCACAAATGAGAACAAAAACAACCCAAGCAATAAGATGGAACATGGGGGTAGCGCAACTTCTATGGATAGAGAAACCAGAGATGCCAACACCCCCATGCAGGAGGCAGATGGAGATGCGAAAATAAGGCCAAGTGAGGTAGGTATGGAAGATCTTGATCTCAGAGATATTGTGGAAAGGGAAGGAATAGATCTCTCGAGCATACTAGAGCAATGGAAAAGGCAGGGCGTAGACAATGTACCAATGGAGAAACTAGATTATATCCAATACCTATTCCTCCTAAGGGAGGAAGAAAAATCTAGGGGGCTCAAGCGCATGCATGGGGAGATAGGACACCTTGGAATCAAAGCAGGTGAGGGACAACTGCAACTCTCACCCAAGCAGATGAGAAGGAAGAAAGGAAGGAAATCAAACAATGTAGCCCTATAGGAACTAGGAGTTATGTTGATAAACTCAGGTAAGATCAAAAATCTCTTTCCCAACTCCCCCCCACATGTTTAAATGAAGATCATAACATGGAATATTAGAGGCCTAAACAACCCACGAAAGAAAAGAATCCTTAAAAACAGACTAAGGAAGGAACAACCGGACCTCTATTTCATCCAAGAGAAAAAATGTATTGTAGATAGATCATAGAATGGAAACAATCAGCAAAAAACAATGGAGTGAGTACAAGACATTGGTTGTCGAAGGACAATAGACGACAGGTGGTATTCTCACTTTGTGGAACCCCCAAGTAATGAACTTACTAGCAGTTGAAGCCACCAAACACACACTTTCGGTTAACATGCAAATCATAGGTAACACAGAAGTGATTCTATGCACTAATGTGTATGTTCCCCAGATGTTGGAATAAAAGAGAAGAATGCTCCTAGACCTAGAAAACCTAAAAGCTCGTTCCAGCAACCTCCACTGGATCTTGGCAGGGGACTTCAACATCATTACGACACTTGTGGAAAAAAAAGGAGGCACCGGGAGACTGGATAGAGATGCAGAAAAAATTTCAGCTTTCATTGACACAATGGAGATGGTGACATCAAAACCAGTAATAGAAAGTTCACATGGAACAACAAATGGATAAAGCAACACCAGGTAGCGATGAGGCTAGACAGATTCTTGGTGTCAGAGTTCGTTATTCTATAGGGTTTAACTTTAGATTGTAGCATCCTTCCCTTGGGGGGTTTAGACCACTAGTTAGTACAATTGGAAGCAAACTTCCAAACCACACCGAGGAATAGACCGTTCAAATTTGAGAAATTTTGGATTGAACATCCCACATTCAAGGAGAATATCAGCCAATGGTGGTGGGCGCAACAACCGGAGCAAGGGAAAAGGATGTTCAATATTTACAAGAAACTTAGGTACATCAAACATAAACTCAAGAAGTGGAACAAGGAAATCTTTGGAAACATAAACCAAGCAAAAACAAATATTGAAGACAGAATGAGGAAACTCCAGGAAATTTGCATAGAAGAGGGCTAAACAACCCACGAAAGCATGGAATATTAGAGGCCTAAACAACCCATGAAAGCAAAGAATCCTTAAAAACAGACTAAGGAAGGAACAACCGGACCTCTGTTTCATCCAAGAGAAAAAATGTATTGTAGATAGATCATAGAATGGAAACAATCAGCAAAAAACAATGGAGCGAGTACAAGACATTGGTTTTCGAAGGACAATAGACGACAGGTGGTATTCTCACTTTGTGGAACCCCCAAGTAATGAACTTACTAGCAGTTGAAGCCACCAAACACACACTTTCAGTTAACATGCAAATCATAGGTAACACAGAAGTGATTCTATGCACTAATGTGTATGTTCCCCAGATGTTGGAATAAAAGAGAAGAATGCTCCTAGACCTAGAAAACCTAAAAGATCATTCCAACAAACTCCACTGGATCTTGGCAGGGGACTTCAACATCATTATGACACTTGCGAAAAAAGAAGGAGGCACCAGGAGACTAGATAGACATGCGGAATACTTTTTAGCTTTCATTGACACAATGGAGATGGTGGACATCAAAACCAGTAATGGCAAGCTCACATGGAACAACAAATGGATAAAGCAACACCAGATAGCGACGAGGCTAGACAAATTCTTGGTGTCGGAGTTTGTTATTCTATAGGGTTTAACTTTAGATTGCAGCATCCTTCCCTAAGGGGGTTTAGACCACTGGCCAATCCAATTGGAAGCAAACTTCCAAACCACACCGAGGAATAGACCATTCAGATTTGAGAAATTTTGGATCGAACATCCCACTTTCAAGGATAATATCAGCCAATGGTGGTGGGCGCAACAATCAGAGCAAGGGACAAGGATGTTCAATCTTTGGAAACATAGGTACATCAAACATAAACTCAAGAAGTGGAACAAGGAAATCTTTGGAAACATAAACCAAGAAAAAAAAAATATTGAAGACAGAATGAGGAAACTCTAGGAAATTTGCATAGATGAGGGCTATACAGAGGATAGGAAAAAGGAAGAGACCCAAATGACCCAAGAATGGGAAGCAAGATGCTAGCAGGAAGAGACTCTATGGCGCCAAAAGTCCAGAATCAGGTGGCTAAAGGAAGGAGAGAGGAATACAAAGTTCTTTTATAGAATAACCATTGCTAGAAGAATCCACAACAAAATCCTGAAAATTCGGGATCAGGATGGGATCGAGAGAGAGTCCCACAAGGAGATTGAAAACATACTGGTAAACCATTTCCAGGGGATAGCCCAGGAACCCAACCAAGACCGAATAGAGGCTATACAAAAGATAACTCAACACATCCCCGGGCTATTTACTGAGGAACAAGATATCAACCTAAACAAACCCATCGCTAAGGAAGAAATTGACCAAGTGGTCCAGGAGATGACCAATGGAAAGGCCCCAAGCCTAGATGGTTTCACGGTGGAATTCTTCAAATCCTGTTGGGAAGTGGTCAAACAGGACATTTATGGGGTCATGGAAGACTCCACACGCTCGGCCTCCATTCTGAAAGCCCTAAATTCCACAATGATTACTTTAATCCCCAAAGAAAATGAAGCAAGGAACCTAGACTTCTACAGACCCATAGCTTTATGCAATGTGGTCTACAAGATAATCTCCAAAGTCATAGCCAATAGACTGAAACCTCTCCTACCCACACTGATCTCACAGGAACATGTGGGTTTTGTAGAAGGGTGACAAATTGTGGACAACATCATCCATGCTCATGAGCTAATACACACACTGAAACTCTAGAGGAGAGGGGGAATGATAATCCAACTTGACCTAGCAAAGGCTTATGACAAAATTAGTTGGCACTATATGGTCAAGACTCTGGAAGCTTTTGGCTTTACGCAACATTGGATCAATTGGATTGTCATCCTAGTCTCAACAACATGTTACTCATTTTTAATCAATGGAGCCCCAGCCAAACCCTTCTGGCCTTCAAGAGGCATCAGGCAAGGATACCCGCTATCACCTTTCCTGTTCATTTTGATGATGGAAGGACTCGGTAGAAGCATAAAAAGTGCAACTACAGTAGGAGAAATAACAAGCATCAAACCTTTTGAAAACTTCCCTACCTCCATGCACCAACAGTTCGTTGATGACACCTTACTCCATGGCACACCCATGGTCAAGGAAGCGAAAGCCTATAAAATAATATTAGAAGAGTTTGGGGAAGCCTCGGGTGCGGAGATCAATCACTCCAAATCCATGATCTATTTCTTCAATACCAACCCAACAATTCAAAGAAACCTGGGAAATATTTTGGAGTTTGAACGTAAGATGCTCCCAACGAAATACTTGGGAATCCCCCTGGCGGACATACATGCAAAATGGCAACATGGGAAGGAGTGATAAAAAAACTATAGGAGAGGGTCAAAAACTGGACTTACAGATCCCTCAACCTAGCGGGGAGAATTATTCTAACCAAAGCAGCTCTGCAAGCAATTCCAACCTATATGATGTCAGTGTTTCCTGCTCCCAAAGGAATACTCCAAAAAATAAGAACCATCCAAAGGGACTTCCTATGGCAAGGAGCGGAAAGCAAGAAAAAATGGGCCCTTGTGGCATGGGAGAAGGT
The DNA here is from genome assembly GCA_009831015.1 of Picea engelmannii. Lineage (NCBI taxonomy): Eukaryota > Viridiplantae > Streptophyta > Pinopsida > Pinales > Pinaceae > Picea > Picea engelmannii. Next base: position 99,859 of record ML790229.1, read on the forward strand.
TTGCAAACCCAAATGCAAAGGAGGCCTGGGGTTACAAGACCCACAGGTAACTAATGAATCCTACAGGGTGAAACTTTGGTGGAGATGGGTCAAAGAAAAGGCAACATCGTGGGCAATCCTCTGGACATCAACGACCAAGATCAAATTCGCTTTATGTGCACAAGGGAGGGATCAACTATATGGAATCTAGTCTGGTGTAACAAAACCTAGATCCAGAAACACAACTTTTGGGAAGTGAGGAATGGTAAAAAAACCAGATTCTGGGAGGACGCGTGTCAACGGGAAGCCATAATGGAAACTCCAAATAGGGAAGAACTCCAACAGGAGATGATCGTGCAAGGAAAAATCAAAATCCATGACTATTGGAAACAAGAAAATGACCAGGACAGATGGAGGATCTGGGACAAACTCAACCCACAAAATAGAGATTGGATCGCAACAATCGCGAAGGAGGTGGAGGAGGAATTGGGGAAAAGGAAAATTACAGTCTCAGAAGAAGAGGACCAACTATGATGGGGTAGGAAAAATGGTGAGGAATTCAACTTAAAATAATCTCGGAATTACATCACGGCCCAACACCAAGAAGATCCGACGCAACAGTGGGGAAATATTTGGGACAGCCCCCAGTGGCCAAAAATAAAAAATTTCAAATGGTTAGTACTTCACAACCGAATTCTAACCTGGGAAAACCTAAGGAAAAGGGATTTCATAGGCCGATCATGATGCCACCTCTGTCAAGCAAAGGAAGAAACAATGAATCACCTCCTCGATGATTGTAGTATGTGTATATATACTACAACCCAACTTAACATAATTCATATTAAAAAATTATGTGGGCTCCATTATTTATATATATATATATATATATATATATATATATATATATATATATATATATATAAGCATCATCTTTCTTATAAAATTTAAATCTTGCTAAGATATTAATTTTTCATAAAATAAATTTCCTCTTTAACAATTTAAAACTCAAATTTTATTACATAAAATATATATATACTTACAAAATAATATATATATATATATATATATATATATATATATGTATACACTCAATCTAATATTATTCATGTAATATATATCTCGTCTTATATAAACTAGTAATAATCACATCTATGTACATTGCATAGAAAAGCAATCGAACTGGAGCGGGAGCAACAACAATCTAGGGTTTGATAGTCGCAGACACAGCGGAGCATAACATGGTTACCGAAAAGGGCGGTAATGGAACCCCATCATACAAGCAAGTAGTGGTGGACAGGGGCAAAAGCCCACGCAGCGTCGGTTTCAAGGAACCAGTGACGAGCGCATCGGGATCAAGAACAAAAAAGAATCAGGAAAGAAACTAGGAAGAAAGGGATCGTATGGGGGAAGAAGCCAGAGAAACCCCGAATGATGCGCAAAAACTAGCGAAACCCAATGGGGTAGAAGGACGCAACTTGTGTAAACCTAAGACAACACTGATACCCAAGGTGATACTGGATGACCCACAAACGCAACTCTATCGGGACTAGATGAAGATGCATGCACTCATTTGCAAGTTCATGGGTTTGTGGCCCATAGAGAGAACGTTGTGCAACTAGATAAAATACCAATGGAAGCCAAGCGGGGAAGTGGAACTCCACCTGGGGTTGAAAGGATTCTTCACAGTAGTATTCATGAACTTGGAAGACAAGGANGGGGGGGGGGCATACTTCCACACCTCAGTAGGATTGTACATGCAGCCATGGAAGGAAAACTTCTCCCCAGAAAAAGAAACCTTCAAGAATGTACCCGTCTAGCTGAGACTTTACTCCTTCTCGTTAGACTACTGACTACCCTCCACCTTCAAAGAAATCGGGAACAAACTTGGAAAATATGTGAAGACATTGGAAACAACCCTAAAAGGGATATATACCTCCTATGCAAGGATCTGCATAGATATGGATGTTTCAGGGGCACTCCCAGAAGCCATAAGCCTGGAATTCAGGGATGAGGAATGGATACAAAGCATCAACTACAAGCAGATCCCCTCTAGATGTCTAAGATGCCATGAACATGGACACCTATTCATAGAATTCCCTCTCAACAAAAAACAAGAAGAGGAAAACACCAAAATACAATAGGATGAGGATGGTTTTATCAAGCCGAATGACAAAAACAGAGAAAACAAGAAACCAAGTAAAGCCCCAATGGGAAGTAATCCAGAATCCGTGACTTGAATGAAAGGGAGGGACAAAACCAACAAAGGGGAAGAAGGAGGAAAGGAAAAGGAAAAATTCAAAGAAGCTAAGGAACAAACCACAAATGAGAACAAAAACAACCCAAGCAATAAGATGGAACATGGGGGTAGCGCAACTTCTATGGATAGAGAAACCAGAGATGCCAACACCCCCATGCAGGAGGCAGATGGAGATGCGAAAATAAGGCCAAGTGAGGTAGGTATGGAAGATCTTGATCTCAGAGATATTGTGGAAAGGGAAGGAATAGATCTCTCGAGCATACTAGAGCAATGGAAAAGGCAGGGCGTAGACAATGTACCAATGGAGAAACTAGATTATATCCAATACCTATTCCTCCTAAGGGAGGAAGAAAAATCTAGGGGGCTCAAGCGCATGCATGGGGAGATAGGACACCTTGGAATCAAAGCAGGTGAGGGACAACTGCAACTCTCACCCAAGCAGATGAGAAGGAAGAAAGGAAGGAAATCAAACAATGTAGCCCTATAGGAACTAGGAGTTATGTTGATAAACTCAGGTAAGATCAAAAATCTCTTTCCCAACTCCCCCCCACATGTTTAAATGAAGATCATAACATGGAATATTAGAGGCCTAAACAACCCACGAAAGAAAAGAATCCTTAAAAACAGACTAAGGAAGGAACAACCGGACCTCTATTTCATCCAAGAGAAAAAATGTATTGTAGATAGATCATAGAATGGAAACAATCAGCAAAAAACAATGGAGTGAGTACAAGACATTGGTTGTCGAAGGACAATAGACGACAGGTGGTATTCTCACTTTGTGGAACCCCCAAGTAATGAACTTACTAGCAGTTGAAGCCACCAAACACACACTTTCGGTTAACATGCAAATCATAGGTAACACAGAAGTGATTCTATGCACTAATGTGTATGTTCCCCAGATGTTGGAATAAAAGAGAAGAATGCTCCTAGACCTAGAAAACCTAAAAGCTCGTTCCAGCAACCTCCACTGGATCTTGGCAGGGGACTTCAACATCATTACGACACTTGTGGAAAAAAAAGGAGGCACCGGGAGACTGGATAGAGATGCAGAAAAAATTTCAGCTTTCATTGACACAATGGAGATGGTGACATCAAAACCAGTAATAGAAAGTTCACATGGAACAACAAATGGATAAAGCAACACCAGGTAGCGATGAGGCTAGACAGATTCTTGGTGTCAGAGTTCGTTATTCTATAGGGTTTAACTTTAGATTGTAGCATCCTTCCCTTGGGGGGTTTAGACCACTAGTTAGTACAATTGGAAGCAAACTTCCAAACCACACCGAGGAATAGACCGTTCAAATTTGAGAAATTTTGGATTGAACATCCCACATTCAAGGAGAATATCAGCCAATGGTGGTGGGCGCAACAACCGGAGCAAGGGAAAAGGATGTTCAATATTTACAAGAAACTTAGGTACATCAAACATAAACTCAAGAAGTGGAACAAGGAAATCTTTGGAAACATAAACCAAGCAAAAACAAATATTGAAGACAGAATGAGGAAACTCCAGGAAATTTGCATAGAAGAGGGCTAAACAACCCACGAAAGCATGGAATATTAGAGGCCTAAACAACCCATGAAAGCAAAGAATCCTTAAAAACAGACTAAGGAAGGAACAACCGGACCTCTGTTTCATCCAAGAGAAAAAATGTATTGTAGATAGATCATAGAATGGAAACAATCAGCAAAAAACAATGGAGCGAGTACAAGACATTGGTTTTCGAAGGACAATAGACGACAGGTGGTATTCTCACTTTGTGGAACCCCCAAGTAATGAACTTACTAGCAGTTGAAGCCACCAAACACACACTTTCAGTTAACATGCAAATCATAGGTAACACAGAAGTGATTCTATGCACTAATGTGTATGTTCCCCAGATGTTGGAATAAAAGAGAAGAATGCTCCTAGACCTAGAAAACCTAAAAGATCATTCCAACAAACTCCACTGGATCTTGGCAGGGGACTTCAACATCATTATGACACTTGCGAAAAAAGAAGGAGGCACCAGGAGACTAGATAGACATGCGGAATACTTTTTAGCTTTCATTGACACAATGGAGATGGTGGACATCAAAACCAGTAATGGCAAGCTCACATGGAACAACAAATGGATAAAGCAACACCAGATAGCGACGAGGCTAGACAAATTCTTGGTGTCGGAGTTTGTTATTCTATAGGGTTTAACTTTAGATTGCAGCATCCTTCCCTAAGGGGGTTTAGACCACTGGCCAATCCAATTGGAAGCAAACTTCCAAACCACACCGAGGAATAGACCATTCAGATTTGAGAAATTTTGGATCGAACATCCCACTTTCAAGGATAATATCAGCCAATGGTGGTGGGCGCAACAATCAGAGCAAGGGACAAGGATGTTCAATCTTTGGAAACATAGGTACATCAAACATAAACTCAAGAAGTGGAACAAGGAAATCTTTGGAAACATAAACCAAGAAAAAAAAAATATTGAAGACAGAATGAGGAAACTCTAGGAAATTTGCATAGATGAGGGCTATACAGAGGATAGGAAAAAGGAAGAGACCCAAATGACCCAAGAATGGGAAGCAAGATGCTAGCAGGAAGAGACTCTATGGCGCCAAAAGTCCAGAATCAGGTGGCTAAAGGAAGGAGAGAGGAATACAAAGTTCTTTTATAGAATAACCATTGCTAGAAGAATCCACAACAAAATCCTGAAAATTCGGGATCAGGATGGGATCGAGAGAGAGTCCCACAAGGAGATTGAAAACATACTGGTAAACCATTTCCAGGGGATAGCCCAGGAACCCAACCAAGACCGAATAGAGGCTATACAAAAGATAACTCAACACATCCCCGGGCTATTTACTGAGGAACAAGATATCAACCTAAACAAACCCATCGCTAAGGAAGAAATTGACCAAGTGGTCCAGGAGATGACCAATGGAAAGGCCCCAAGCCTAGATGGTTTCACGGTGGAATTCTTCAAATCCTGTTGGGAAGTGGTCAAACAGGACATTTATGGGGTCATGGAAGACTCCACACGCTCGGCCTCCATTCTGAAAGCCCTAAATTCCACAATGATTACTTTAATCCCCAAAGAAAATGAAGCAAGGAACCTAGACTTCTACAGACCCATAGCTTTATGCAATGTGGTCTACAAGATAATCTCCAAAGTCATAGCCAATAGACTGAAACCTCTCCTACCCACACTGATCTCACAGGAACATGTGGGTTTTGTAGAAGGGTGACAAATTGTGGACAACATCATCCATGCTCATGAGCTAATACACACACTGAAACTCTAGAGGAGAGGGGGAATGATAATCCAACTTGACCTAGCAAAGGCTTATGACAAAATTAGTTGGCACTATATGGTCAAGACTCTGGAAGCTTTTGGCTTTACGCAACATTGGATCAATTGGATTGTCATCCTAGTCTCAACAACATGTTACTCATTTTTAATCAATGGAGCCCCAGCCAAACCCTTCTGGCCTTCAAGAGGCATCAGGCAAGGATACCCGCTATCACCTTTCCTGTTCATTTTGATGATGGAAGGACTCGGTAGAAGCATAAAAAGTGCAACTACAGTAGGAGAAATAACAAGCATCAAACCTTTTGAAAACTTCCCTACCTCCATGCACCAACAGTTCGTTGATGACACCTTACTCCATGGCACACCCATGGTCAAGGAAGCGAAAGCCTATAAAATAATATTAGAAGAGTTTGGGGAAGCCTCGGGTGCGGAGATCAATCACTCCAAATCCATGATCTATTTCTTCAATACCAACCCAACAATTCAAAGAAACCTGGGAAATATTTTGGAGTTTGAACGTAAGATGCTCCCAACGAAATACTTGGGAATCCCCCTGGCGGACATACATGCAAAATGGCAACATGGGAAGGAGTGATAAAAAAACTATAGGAGAGGGTCAAAAACTGGACTTACAGATCCCTCAACCTAGCGGGGAGAATTATTCTAACCAAAGCAGCTCTGCAAGCAATTCCAACCTATATGATGTCAGTGTTTCCTGCTCCCAAAGGAATACTCCAAAAAATAAGAACCATCCAAAGGGACTTCCTATGGCAAGGAGCGGAAAGCAAGAAAAAATGGGCCCTTGTGGCATGGGAGAAGGTTTGCAAACCCAAATGCAAAGGAGGCCTGGGGTTACAAGACCCACAGGTAACTAATGAATCCTACAGGGTGAAACTTTGGTGGAGATGGGTCAAAGAAAAGGCAACATCGTGGGCAATCCTCTGGACATCAACGACCAAGATCAAATTCGCTTTATGTGCACAAGGGAGGGATCAACTATATGGAATCTAGTCTGGTGTAACAAAACCTAGATCCAGAAACACAACTTTTGGGAAGTGAGGAATGGTAAAAAAACCAGATTCTGGGAGGACGCGTGTCAACGGGAAGCCATAATGGAAACTCCAAATAGGGAAGAACTCCAACAGGAGATGATCGTGCAAGGAAAAATCAAAATCCATGACTATTGGAAACAAGAAAATGACCAGGACAGATGGAGGATCTGGGACAAACTCAACCCACAAAATAGAGATTGGATCGCAACAATCGCGAAGGAGGTGGAGGAGGAATTGGGGAAAAGGAAAATTACAGTCTCAGAAGAAGAGGACCAACTATGATGGGGTAGGAAAAATGGTGAGGAATTCAACTTAAAATAATCTCGGAATTACATCACGGCCCAACACCAAGAAGATCCGACGCAACAGTGGGGAAATATTTGGGACAGCCCCCAGTGGCCAAAAATAAAAAATTTCAAATGGTTAGTACTTCACAACCGAATTCTAACCTGGGAAAACCTAAGGAAAAGGGATTTCATAGGCCGATCATGATGCCACCTCTGTCAAGCAAAGGAAGAAACAATGAATCACCTCCTCGATGATTGTAGTATGTGTATATATACTACAACCCAACTTAACATAATTCATATTAAAAAATTATGTGGGCTCCATTATTTATATATATATATATATATATATATATATATATATATATATATATATATATATATATATATATGCGTCCACGTAAACTTGTAGAGATGAAGCCACCAAGCCCATAAATATTGACGATATCTCTAAGGACAAAATCTATTTTGCAACACCTCACATCATGTTTTTCAACTTGTAGTTAGGTTTGGATGTAGAGATTCATCTCCCAGTTTAATGTATAATGTGGAGTTCTCCAATGTATCATGCAACCATTCCATGACTAACCCCTCCAAATGCATGGGAT
>ML790229.1:107387-122831 GCA_009831015.1 Picea engelmannii
ATATATATATGCGTCCACATAAACTCGTAGAGATGAAGTCACCAAGCCCACAAATATTGACGATATCTCGAAGGACAAAATCTATTTTGCAACACATCACATCATGTTTTTCAACTTGTAGTTAGGTTTGGATGTAGAGATTCATCTCCCAGTTTAATGTATAATGTGGAGTTCTCCAATGTATCATGCAACCATTCCATGACTAACCCCTCCAAATGCATGGGATTGAAATCAAGTGTAACAACCCCATTTATGATCCCCATTTTAACAATGTGTGTTTAAATACAATGTTCGGTCGTGGGCCTGAATATGTAATTTGTAAACATTATATATAATCATAATAATAAAATAAATGTGACGCTAATTGCGGGTGGACACAAACAAAGTAATTGGGGGCTAAGTTTCCACAAGAGAGGGGAATGTCCTAGAGTGAACCTTCTAATTTCCTCGTGAGTGTATGAGATCCCAATCATTAAAAACATGTAAGAGGGGTTGGTGGAAAAAGTTACATCCCATAGTTATGAGAGCATGGGGGTTGGGTACAATCAATCTTAGGGAATGTGAGTCAACTCTCATGGGTAAAAGAGATATTTGAGTAGCCATTATGCACAGTTTTGCATGAAGTTTTTGAAGTAGCAAGCGAGTAGATGTTTACGAACAAATTCATTTATGTGGACACAAACCAATCTCCCTAGTTTGGGAACCCAAAACTAGAACATAACAACACAGAACATGTTTCTTTCCTTAGATTCATGCAATCGAAATATTAACAAGTAAAGACTAGACTCTTACCTTTTAACTGAAGGCATTCCTTGCTAATTGTAGCTCTCACCTTGATCTAAAGCTTTGAAATAGAAACTTTCATAAGGACATACACTAACCAACAAAAGAAACAATAATATTTTGACAAATCTATACAAATGACCAAGGAGAAATGTAATAAAGACAATTAATAACCTTTATAGGAAAGAGAATATGTTACTGTATTGATAAATAGTGGAAGAGTTACAACCAATGCCTTGGTTTTGTGAAGCTCCTTTCAACAAGTTCATTGCTCCAATACTCTCAATGCATCCATGAGATCCATCACCATCCATTGACTACTTTATCTTAGACTGAATCTTTCAAGGCCAAAACAATACTAACAATCTTCTAATCACAACCAAAAGAAAAAATAAATCAACCATTATTCTCCATTAACTATTATCCTTTCATTATGAGAGAATTTCATTTTTATAGATTGAAAAGGAGGTTAGGATGAGAGGTTAGGATCTCCCCAAATCAAAAGTATGGGTGAGATTCAAACCATTCAGAGGACACCTCATATCTGAAGCTTCTCTTCTAGAAACTTCATGAATTTCATCTTTTTCTCTTCTTTTAGACAATGTCAGACCCTGCAATGGTGCAAACTGAGACACTGTTGCACCCTACAGTGGTGTAACATGCGTCACTCTCTTGAAATAGGTATTTAATGACCCTTTTTTACATGTTTTCCTTTTTCAAAAAAAGGTTCTTCTTCAACAATCAAGGATTTTATGCTATGGATGATAGAGGATAAGTGAACATCATCAGTTGCGACAAAATACTGTGTAACAATGGAGAGCATTGGATCTTGAAGACAACCATCGTAGGTTTTGCGAGCAACGTGTTGGAGCTTTTGTTGCATTAAGAAACATGTTTCTAGGCCTGTAAAGAGGGATATTTTTGTGTGAGTGATTTTTCCTTGAACAATGGGTTGTTTTGTTATTTTTCTTTGGGTATCTAGTATCCTTTGAGTCCCCAACATTAGATATTCCTAGTCAACCTTGTGATAGAGCCATGGAGGGAAGAGGGAAGGCCTGAGGGACTATGTGCAGTGAAGGGGGATATCAATTTCTTGGGTTGCATAAGTTGAGGGGAAGAGAGATGGAGGATTGGGATAGCTGTTAGAAAACTAGTTAGATGTGGGAGTGACACCCTTTTTTGTGAAATCGTAGCCCCAACTCGGGGGGGATTTGCTATTGATATTTGGAGAAACTAATATATGGTTGGGAGGAACATCCTTCCCCTGCATTTAATTGCTCTTTTATTGTTAAAAGATAATGATTGTTAAAAGATAGTGATTTTTCCTTCCTAAATATTCTATGAGTTCCTCAAATAAGGGAACCATTTCCTTCTTATCTCTAGCATCTTTCCAACGAATATAAACTCATCCAAAACCGAGTTTTGATTCAAAATTTATGGCTCCCTAAACTTCTCGGGGTATCGTTGGTCAAAGGCCATCTTTTCTCCACGTGGCATCACTTATCTCGTGTCGTCCGACATGGCACTATCATGACCCATCCAGTGACGTGGTCGTGGAAGAGGGGTTGCAAGGAATATCACCTGGGATCCTTTGTGAATACCAGGTGTTCGACCCTTCGACGATTCTTGTGTATATCTATAAACTTCCCCGGAGACCCGAAGTCCCAGAATCTCTTTCCACTCTAGAATCTATGGTGGAGCTCAATCCACCATTAGATATGACAGATGATATTATCCTCATTTATCACATAGTTTATACTTGACAAGAGGAGGGGTCCCACACTTTATTCGTGACCAATCCCACGACGCCATGTGGAACTACCCAAACACACCACATAATCATGGAGAGTGTTCCTTGTCCAATCAAGGTTGGACACCACAGACAAGGATTTAGACACTTTGGCATTTCGGTGTTTAACATACCATCCTATATCCTCGCATCTCTCAGAGTCTCGGAGCTCCAAATTTTTGAACTCATGAAGTAAGTCTTCAACGAAGTGTCTACATTGTATCCCACTAGTTGATCGAATGGTCGAGAAGATTCCCAATGAAACCTCGATCAATGGTTCACAATGTTCCCAAATTACTCACCTCAATTTGACAGTTGGTAGGATTTTTCCACTTCGGGACTCTGGGACTTCACGTCCCGTACAAGTCTTAACCTATTTAAGTCCCAAAGGGTTACCTACCAGAAATTTCATAAAGGGGATATGACTTCTTGTTTTCGGTCAACATTATCGCTTACCCTATCCTTCCACTAGGCTTGATCTAACGGTTGATAGAGATCTAAAAGGATCCTTATATCTATGTCTCACATTACTTTGCAACTTCGACATTTCGGAGTTTCGGTCATTTAATTCCTTTTCACTCCCAGAGTGAGACAACATCGAATTTGACCATAACGTATATCCAATGGTTAGGAAATATCCCGAAGATCCTTAGATCTACGACTTGCGTTACTTCGCGACTGAAAATTTGGTCAGGGTTTAATGATAAAGTGGATCCCATGACAACGAATAGGAAACTGCAAGTTGTCGGTCAACCATATGGTCACCATTTCGATAGGTTTCCTTTGGTAGGATTTGAATGTTGTGAGGTTCCAACATCCCGAAGTCCCGGACCTCCAAAGTCATGAAGCCTGGAAATCTTAGCCCCTTTTTATTATAGCGCAGGGTTCTAGGATCCTGGTCATATGGGACTTTGACAAGCCCCCAAGGTTACACACTCAGATCTTATATGATATTTGGTTAAAGCCATGGACTTGAGCCTCCAATCACTATGGATAATGGTTTGAAGGAAGCACCTTTCACTTTAGAATCCAAATCCTATAACAGGACAATGGTAATTCTAAGGGATTCATAGGTTTGGTGTTATCCCGTAGAGTATGTCCAGACTCTGTATTTCTAGGTTTATTCACCAGATAGTCCCTTGAGGATTTTCCAACCAGCACAGGGGTCAAAGTCTTATGCTCCCAAATTCATTTAAAACTCATTACTAACAATTCTCCTTCTCTAAACAGGGGCAGGTAGAAAACCATCTATAAAATATGGTATTCAAGCTTTGCTTCCAATTTTCCAGGCCACTAGGCTGTCATAGCCATGAATTCTACCATTAAAACAAGGTAAAAGAATTTGTCATCATCTAGCTCAAGAAAAAAATGCATGTTACAAAAAAACATCCAAGACAACATAAAAAAAATATGAGTCACACTTATTTGAAATTGGAATTTGGTTGGCAACTGCTGAAAGGGGTTCTCTTTTCCACCCAAACATAGGCACAATTTTATGTTTGAGTATTCCTCAACTAGCGACCCCCTAACTAGACCATGATTCCATGATATGGATGAAGTTGTCCTTTTTTCTCAACTACAACAAGGGACAAAGGTTACTCTCCTTTTCCCACAGGGCCTTGGTAGTTCAGTTTCCTATCCACCAAGCAAGGGAGCTTGTGGTGATTTCTCACTCAATCACCGTACCTCCATTTAATATCTTGATTAGAAAACATTGTCCCAACACTCCTGTACCTAGAAAAACTTATATTTATCATTTCTCCTCAGGACCATAGAGCCTCACATGCTTTTCTTCCTCCAGAATGTATTCCCACCCATTCGTGTGCATCTTTTCCCCTCTCCTCTCCTCTCCTTTCCCCACAGTTTCCCTTCCTTTTATTTTCTTTTCCAACAATATTTAGTGGGTCATATCAAGAATTTTCCAAATGGTTACTCTTCCTATCTCCTCATTGACTCTTGAGGATGACTTCCCAACTACCCTCCTGACCGGTAATTAAGTTTTCTGGGCTAGAATATTGTTCTGGGTTTGAGCAATTTATATTCAGCAGAGAACCAGTCTGGCAGGGGTCATCTCAACCATTACTGGTTCCCCTTACCATTCTCACTCATGCATCATGATATATACCGACAACCCTCCTTCAACAATCATGCCACAATTTTCTTTTTATTTAATAACAAAATAAATACATTACCTTCTATAGCAAAGGTTAATTGTATTTCAAACATTCACATGACAGGTTTTTCCATAGTCTTTTCACTTATAGTAATAATATTTAGAAGCCAAGGGAAACAGGGGTATTATAGTATCAAACCCTCTTACTCGGATTCTACACACAATGGTGTTAAAGGACCAAAATCAAAAGGTAAGAATACTCAAGACATTACAATTTTGTGGTTGATGTTGTCATCTAGAGTCTAAATGTTTTTAAAAGATGGATACCTTAGAAATAGTAATGAAGAATCATAACATCAATCTTGATTATTCTTCTTCCAACTCTTCTTCTCATGGACATGCACTTTCTACTTCTAGTTTTTCCTACAATGCAACATCTACTTCCTCTTTTAATGAATGGCTTATTGATTCTAGAGTATCTTATCATATCACTAAGGATAAATCCATTTTTTCTACTCTTAATGAATGTGACACTCAACAAATATTTATTGGCGATGATGCATCTCTTAGTATTGTAGGGTTTGAAACAATTTAGCTAGATGATGGTCATTTTAATGATGTATTATGTGTTCTAGGTATCTCCCACAACCTTCTATAAGTATATCAAATCACTCATTTAGATGAAGGTCAAAAAAATAGAGTTTTCACCTCATTGAGTTGTAATCAAGGATTTAAAATATCCTAGGCATCTCCTAACAATTGGAATTGTTGATGACCTTACAAGGTTGTACAAAATTGATAACTTTAGGTCATCATATTTTCCATCGGTTTTTATTGCTTATAGTGACGACTTGAGAAAACTTTGGCATGTGTGATTTGGTCATTTAAACTATCACTCATTGGAGAAAATATGCAATCAAAACATGGTGATTGGTCGTCCTCTCATTTCTTACAAAGACCACATTTGTGTTGGTTGTGCTCTCATCAAAAATCATTGTGAGAGTTTTGATAAACATACATCTTTGCACGTCTCGACCCCCTTGCATTTTGTTCATAGTGATTTTTGTCGTCCTCTTTCTCATCTTTCTTTATTTGGGTGCAAGTAATTCTTACCTTTCATTGATGACTTCTCCAAATGTAATTGGGTTTATTTTGACAAAATTTTGGCCTACAAGACCCTTGTAAAAAAACAATATGGACATCAAATATAGAGGTAAAGAATAAATAATTGAGGTGAATATGTTAACAATGAATTTAGGACTTACTGCATTGCACATCACATTCATATGGAACATATTGTTCCATGTACACCACAACAAAATGGTGTTATTAAGAGAAAGAATTGCACATTAAAGGAAATGGAAAATTGTGTGATCCAATATAAGGGATTAAGTCTTCATTTTTGGGAATAAGCCATTAATTATGCCAAATACATAGAAAACCGCACTACCATAAAGGATTTGAAAATTATAACATTGGATGAAGCATTGAGTAAAATTAAACTAGACATAAGCCACATCCATTTTTTTGGTAGTAAAGAATGTGCTCACATTCCTGACGAGAAAGTTACACATTAAAAGTGAGATGTGCATTTTTTTTTGGTCTGAAGATGTAAAAGCTTATATACTTCTTCAACCTCATTCTAATCAAATTATTATTAGGAAAGATGTTAAAATTGATGAATATCTCTCAACATGTGAGCCTAATTTAGTGTTTGATCCATCTTCATCCTACATTCCATCTTTGATGTTTGTGCGATATGCTCTTTCCAACTTTTATGTTAGTGATCCTATTCTAGTTTATTCTTCATATGATGATAGTGAAGATGAAAATATTCCTCTGAATGTTCACCTTCCTCTAGTTGAGTCTATTGAACATGAACTTGCACTAGCACTACAACTTCCCAGATCAATTTGTACAACATGAGAGGCAATTGGTGATCTTGTAATTGATCATACATATCAACATCATACGTGTTCATAGTTCAGGAGAGCCTCCTTAATTTTTGTCTCAAGTTTCAGAATCTCGTTATCCATAAATATTTATAGAATATTCAGGCCATCGAGATTGGGACATCACAATAAATGAAGAATGTTGTTCCTTAATGGAAAACAATACTTGGGATCTTGTACCTCTTCCAAAAGGAAGAAAAATTTTCAAATTCAAATGGGTGTATAGAATTAAGTATGCACCAAATGAAAGTGTTGAAAGAAATAAGGCCTAGTTAGTTTCCAAATGATTTTCCTAAGTTGAGGCAATTGACTGTTATGAAAATTTCATCTTCGTAGCCAAAATGAACTCCATCCACCTTGTTATATCCCTTTCCTCCTCAGATAAATGGGAGGTCCATCAGATGGATGTTAAATACTCCTTCTTGCATAGGGATTTGCAAGAGGAAATTTGAACAACCTCCTTTCTATTTTCATAATGACTCCAACTTTGTTTGTTTCCTTAAGAAATCTCTCTATGGTATTAAGAATTCTCCTCGGGCTTGGTATGCTAAAATGGATATATTTCTTCTTGATACCAACTTTTTTAGATGTCATTATGATCCTAATGTCTATACGAAGAAAGTAGGTAACCATATCAACATAATACATGTTCTTTATGTTGTTGAACTTATTGTCAATGGTAGTGACCCCAAATTTTTAAACCATGTGAAATTGATTCTTAAGAATAAATTTGATATGGAAAAATTAGGTTGTTTTCATTACTCCTTGGCCTCCAAGTATTGCAATCTAAGGAAGGAATTTTCCTTTCCCATTCCAAGTATGCATGTGTTGGGTATGTGTTATATTCTTTGCACGAGTAGTATGGATATTCTTTTTCAGACACACAGGGGGGTTTGAGGGGGGGTGGCCTCAAGAAATGTGTCTCATTTTTTCCTCATTTTTTGTTTTGCCTCAATTTTCGTTTCCATTGTTGGGCGGTTTTTTGGCACATGGTTTTTTGCTGATGGTTTTCTATTTCCGATTAAGGAATTAGGGTTGTTGACTAATCCAGGTCATTGGGTTAGGGTTTTGGATGTCGTTGGATCCTATATGTATATTGTATTGTAAACAATGTATCACTATGAATGAATATCGAATATGTTGGTTTTCCCGGTCTGGGTTTCTAGGGGGAAAATCTCTCTGTAATGTTTGTATTTTCCATTGTCTCTTTTCTATTATTTTACTGAAAATTTGTTTGCAGTAAATATTGTACAAGTTTAAAATCTACAGCATGTGACCTTCTTCACCACTTTCAAATGGAATATTGTAAATTAGCCCCTATTCCCCTATAATATGGAGTCAAATTTTTTTCCATCTATACTACACCTAAAGTAGATGCCACTTTGTAGTACTATCAATTAGTTGGTAGCATCTTATATTTCACTCATACCCATCATGATATTTCCTTTATTGTTGGTCTTTCCTCCTGGTATATGAAAACACCTCATGAGATCCATTAGTGTAACATACCAGATCTATTATATGAGCATAAAAGAGAAATATTGCAAATAATAACAGTGAAATAACAACATAAAATGAAGATACTGTAGAGATCAACAATAAAACAACAAATTATATGGAACCATAACACCAAAATTATACCTTTATTGATAGGAAACAATGTTCACTTGCCTCTTTGAGGGGGATACCTCCAGCAAAGAAGAGCTCTATTAAAATAATTCTCAAGACAAAAAATTATCATGCCCTTGGCTCCTATTTATGCTAAATCTATCTACCAAGAGAAAAATATAGAGGGATATCTTTCTAGAAGAAGAATCTTCTATTAGGTCTTCTTACATTTGATTTATTCTTCCTTATTACTAGGCCTTATTAATATTGGCCTTTATTACATGGAAAATATATTATTCTACCTACATGAGGGGTTAGGGAGGTAAGGTCACTAACATTCCTTCCCCTTTAAAAATAGTCTTGTCCTCAAGGCTTGAGATGAGGAAATTTTTGCAAAATGGTAGTTAGCTGCCAGGTGGCATCGAATGGATTTGTATCTTTCCACTGAACTAACACTTCCTTGATGGTGCGTTGATGGAGATGACGTTCACACTGGTCGAAGATTGTTTGTGGCTGCAACTAAATGGAGCCTTATTCATCCAACTCATGAATACTGGTTTGATTTTGGCACTTAGTTCCAATCACCTTCTTCAAGAAGGATACATGAAAAATAAGGAAAATCTTAGAATGACTGGGAAAGGCTAACTAATAGGCTGCATGCCGCACACGCTTGAGAATTGTATAAGGACCATAAATTTTGGGCACCATTTTCCGACAATGGTCGGCCTTGAGTGAATTTTGGTTATAAGGTTGCAGTCGAAGAAACACTTGGTCCCCTTCAACAAATTGGCATTTGGAGCGACCTTGATCTTCTTGTTACTTCATGCGATTTTGAGACATGACCAAATTATCTCTGAGGGTACATAGAATAGCCTCTCAAATTGTAATATTTTTTTAAACTGCCTAGACCTTCGAGACACTCGGTATGTATGAAGTAAATGAAGGTGGATTCTGTGCATATATTTCTTCGAAAGGATTCATGCGAATAGTTGTATGGTAAGAAGTGTTGTACCACCATTCAACTAAAGGTAACCATTGATCCCATTGATTCTTCCTTTCAGATGCAAAACACCTCAAATATGTTTCCAAACATTTGTTGACAACTTCAGTTTGACCATCAGTCTGGGAACGACAAGTCATGTTGAGATGCAACTGGGTGCCCTGTGGCCTGAATAATTCTTGCCAAAAATTGCTGGTGAAAGTGGGATATCTATCAGAAACAATAGAATGAGGCAAGTTGTGAAGCTTGAAGACATGATCCATGAAAATTTGAGCTACCATGGAGGTGGTAAATGGGTGTTGAATAGCAAAAAAATGAGCATAATTGGAAATTCAATCAACTACCTCCATGATGACAAACTTATTTCTTGATTTAGGTATGCCAACAATGAAATCCATAGAGATATTCCTCCAAATAGCGGGTGGAATTGGAAGTGGTTGGAGTATGCAAGGTGCTTTGACTATTTCTCCCTTTTTGCATTGATACACATCAGATTCTTCCACAAAAGTGCGAACATCCTATTTCATACCATCCCATAAAAAAGAGCATTTGACCCACTCATAGGTTTTTGTAAACCCTGAGTGCCCAGTTGAGGGTGTAGCATGAAGCTTAGAAAGTAATTTGGATTTGAGTTGTGACTGTTGAATTAAATACAAACGACCTTTGTATCAAAGCTCATCATTGTGCCAAGAGTACCCTAGGGAAACTAGAGCATTGGCTTGCAATTGTTGGATCAAACATGAAATTTTGGGATCTTGTAGCCATTCCTGGAGAACTGCTTGGAGCCACTTTGATACAATGAAGGAGAGGGAAAAAAGAGACCCTTCATCTTCATATTTCTGGGAAAGAGTTTCAACAACCACATTCTCTTTTCCTTTGTTGTATATGATATCATAATCATATCCAAATTATTTAGCTACCCATTTTTTTTGCTCCGTGGAGGAATGACGTTGCTCCAGAAAATACTTGAGGCTCCGATGATCTGTCTTAATTTGGAAACGTTTTCCCAATAGATAAGGGCGTTAGAGATCTATTGGATGCATAATATCCAACATTTCCTTTTCATAGTTGATTTTCTCAAATTTCACTCTCACAGTTGTTTGTTGGTAAAGGCCAAATGTCGACCATCTTACATAAGGAATTCTCCAATTCCACTCCTAGAAGCATCACATTCTAGGAAAAAGGTCTTTGTGAAGAACATGGCCTCCTTTAAGGCTTGATCAGCTGGTGGATTCCAAGTGAAAGAATTATTTTTAAGAAGAGCAGTGAGAGGTGCCACAATCTTTCCATATTTCTCAAAAAACTTGCAATAATATCCCGTTAAACCAAGAAAACCACACAATATTTTGAGAGTATTGGGGTGAGACCAATCTTGCATAGCTTCAATCTTCTTAAGATCCACCCTGACACCTTCCTTGCCAACAATATGACCCAAGTACTCGAATTTCGATGCTCCAAAATCACATTTAAATTGTTTGAGGAAAATTTGGTGCTTAGAGAGTAGATGAAGAACTTGATCCACATGAGTACGATGGTCTGTCCAGGTTTTACTATAGATGAGAATATCATCAAATAAAACTAAGACAAAATGATGGAGACAATAATGGAAGACATGATTCATGAGACTTTGGAAATTTAATGAGGCATTACAAAGGACAAAGGGAATAACCAAGAACTCATAGTGACCCTCATGAGTGCGAAAAGTAGTCTTGGGAATGTCTTCTTCTTTCATGCAGATTTGGTGGTATCCAGACTCAAGATCAAGTTTAGTAAAGTATTGTGCACCATGTAATTCATCCAAGAGATCATCAATGACAAGAATTGGAATTTTTTCTTTGATGGTAAGATTATTGAGGGTGAAAAAGTCGGGACACATGCACCAAGTACCTTATTTCTTGAGTATCATGACCACTAGAGAGGAATATGGGCTGGTACTAGGGAGAATAACACATGCGGCAAGCAATTCTTGAATTTTTTTCTCAATTTACTTATTTTGGGAAAATGGATGATGACAAGGGAGAACGTTGGGTGGAAGACTGCCTGGGATGAGAGGAATGGTATGATCATGAACACCATGAGAAGGAGGAAGTCCCTGGGGGCTGGAAAAAATAGCTTGGTGTTTGAAGATGAGACATTGGAAATCAGGATGCACTGAAGGTGTCTCAATAGCTTGAATAGAATGGAGTTGGGAAATGATGTTGGAATGACCTTTTTTGAGGAGATTTTCCGTTCGATGGGAACTGATGATCTTAGAGGAACCGACTGTGATTCCTTGGAACTTGTATTGTTGGCATGCCTATTGGAATTGCATGGTTAATTCCTTAAAATCCATGAGTGTTAGGGACCTAACCCCTCACATAGATAGAATAATATATTTCCATGTAATAAAGGTCAATATTAATAAGGCCTAGCAATAAGGAAGAATAAGTCCAATGTAAGAAGACCTAATAGAATCTTTCTCTTCTAGAAGGATCTTCCTCTAGATGGTTCTTTTGATAGACATATTTAGTATAAACATGAGTCGAGGGTATGATAACTTTTGTCTTGGATATTATTGTAATAGAGCTATGCTCTGCTGGAGGTTTCCCACTCGAAGAGGCAAGTGAACATTGCTATCAGTAATCGAAGTGCTCTTTCTGGTGTTCTTCGGGTATCATTTTGGTATTATTGTGGTGTTGTTCTGATTATATTGTTGTTCATCTGCCATTTCTAGCTATTTATTTTTGTTCTGCATAATTTTTTATATCTGTAATATTACAAGTGGCATCAGAGCACCTTCCTCGGCAGAAAATTGTGGGTTAATTTTTTTTCTGGGTAGAGACATATTCCAGTGTCTTTAAACTACAAAGATTTGTTGTTATGCGCATAAACCCATGGTCAGGGATTCATACACGCAAGAAATACAAGTGGTACTTAAGTACACATATGTTGGCCACCCTTGTAACCCCTGTTGGTACCCCTTCAAGTGGTAGCGGATTAGACAACACATGTATACAGATTGACCTAGATCTTCTGAAAACCTCCATAGATAAACCGATCGGCCACCTGACTGTTATAGTTTCACCGAGAAAAACACTCAAGAAGATACTCTCTAGTACTTGGGTAGTCGGGTAGTACGACTAAGGGCACGATGTAGCCTCCTTAGTTGGTGCCCTGAGAGATTGGGCCGAGTACTACTATTAGACCCCACATGTATATTAGAGAGCTATACCATAGGGAAAACCCCTGTCTATAGAACCCTTGAATACCTAACCCTTGGGACAGAAAAAAAAATAGAACAGATAAGATCTATTGCAGCGCAACTGTGTCTCGTGCATTCGAGTTGAGAAATTTCTACACATTTCTTCTTGTTAACCATTTGGACATTTCATCACTGTAGTATTCTTCAGATCAGAGTATAACTCCGCAGGAGTAAAAAAAAAAAAAAAGGTCTTGGTTTTGTTGGTGCCATTATTTGAGACCTATTCCTTTGGATTTCTCTCATCTCCCTTATCGTAGTCATACCTATCATTTTTCAACAATTTTTTTTTTCTTGTGGACTTGGCCCCCTTCCAACACCCTTATTTCATCTTTACCCCATTGGATTCCACTCGTCACCCTGATCGTTGTGATACACTTCCCCCATAACCCATTTTATTTGTGGTCACACCCGCCCCTTTTCGTGTTCCCTCACTATCATAGCCGATACCCATAGCCAAGACTTGGAATATCGCTTCACTAACTTGCACTCTAATTTATCAGAAACCCAACAATAAGTGTGACAACTCAGTGCCAATATTTCCACCATCAATCAAAGGATGCATTCCTCCATTGTCACCTCAATCGCGAAACTCAAAGATGATCTCAAACAAGACATTACTATTCATCTTGAATCTATCGCTACAATGATCTACACCAAGCTACATATCCCTGTAGATATTCCCATATATGACCCCCCTTTTCATACTGAATGTGAAACTTCCTCTCATTCCCAGAATTTTCAGCCCCATCACTTTCATCATGACCTACGCCTTTTGCATGTGGATGTGACCAAATTTGATGGATTAGATCCTACTGGCTGGGTAACTCAAATGGAACACTGTTTTTCTTTGTATGACATTATAGATGAGTTGGCCAAACTCCGGTATGGTGTTCTCCATCTAGATCAAGAACGTTGGGAATGGCGGCAATGGAGAAAAAATGCTTGCCAAGGGTATGTGGCTTGGAAACACTTTGTGGTAGAGATTTATGAACGCATTGACACTGAAACCAACCATTTAGGCTGTTTAACAAAGTTGAAACAATCTAGCACAATGGAATACTTTATAGCTTCTTTTGAGCGAATGGATTTTCGGACAAAGGGAATGCTTGATGATTTTTTTTTAGAATGTTTTATCAGTGGCCTCAAGGATGAGATTCATACTCATGTCCTCATGGCTCGGCCTCAGAGTTGGGTGGATGCCACTAAAAGAGATAAGGAAGCACAACAAGTTGTCTCTTCTCAAAAATGAAAACCCTCCTTTATTCCTCGCACTAAACCAGACACTCCCAATCCTCCTTCTACTCCACCAAAGATCCAAAAGTTGACCAAGGCCGAAATGGTTGAACACCAACTCAAAGGCCTTTGTTATAATTGTGATCACAAATATTTTATGGGACACAAGTGTAAGGAACAAAATATTTTTATGGCCATATCAGAGGTTGTTTCAGAAGAGGATGTTGAGGCTCCCCTTGTGTCTGTGTCACCTAAACCAACTGACATAACCCGTCCCTTAGACCCTCCCGAAGTAGAACCACTCATTTCCCTAAATTCTCTCAGAGGCTTCTCTACTCCCCAAACCCTCAAGCTAATTGGTTACATCAAGCATATCAAGGTCATAATTCTGTTTTATAGTGGAAGCACCCATAATTTTATTCATCGTTTCATTGCCCAAGAAACTAATTTCTATATCCGTGTAGTCAATAATTTCCAAATCATGATTTCCAATGGTGGGTCCATGAAATTTGGAGGGCATTGTGAAAATGTGTGTCTCCAAATTGGTGAATACCATATGAAATCTCATATGTTTACTATCGACATGGGCGGTTGTGACATTGTGTTGGGTGCAGAATGGCTAAGAACTTTGGGTCCTATTCTCATGGATTTTAAGGAATTAACCATGCAATTCGACCAGGAGGACCAACAATATAAGTTCCAAGGAATCACCGTCGGTTCTCCGGAGATCATTAGTTCCCATCACATGGAAAATCTGCTCAAAAAATGTCATTCTGGAATTATTGCCCAACTCCATGTCATCCAAGCCACCAAGACACCCTCTGTGTCGCCAGACCTCTAATCCATCCTCTCTAAACATCAAGTGGTTTTTTCCACTCCCCAGGGAATCCCTCCTTCCCATGGTGTTCATGATCATTCCATTCCACTTGTCCCAGGAATCCTTCCTCCTAATATCCGTCCCTATCGTCACCCCTTTTCCCAAAAAAATGAAATTGAGAAAATGGTTCAAGAAATGCTCAACGCAGGTGTTATTCTCCCTAGTATGAGCCCCTACTCTTCTCCTGTGGTCATGGTCCTTAATAAAGAAGTTTCTTGGTGCATGTGTCCTGACTTCCGCACCCTCAATAAACTCACCATTAAAGACAAATTTCCCATTCCTGTCATTGATGACCTGTTGAATGAATTGAGTGGCTCCCAGTTCTTTACTAAAATTGATCTTCGTTCGGGCTACCACCAGATCCATATTAAAGAGGAAGCCATTCCTAAGACTTCATTTAGAACTCATGAGGGCCACTATGAGTTTTTGGTCATGCCCTTTGGCTTGTGTAATTATCCCTCCACTTTCCAAAGCCTCATGAATCATGTCTTTTTTCCTTTTCTCTGTCATTTTGTGTTAGTCTTATTTGATGATATCCTCATCTATAGAAAAACCTAGACAAAACATCTTGCTCATGTGGATCGAGTTCTCCATCTACTCTCTCAGCACCAACTTTTCCTCAAACAATCTAAATTTTCTTTTGGTGCCCCAGAAGTATAATACTTGGATAATCTTTGTTAATGTTTAAGCCAATATTATAGTTCTTTGCATTTCAATAGATAACAACAACATAAGACAAGATCACTGAGAAATACACAATCACAAGAGACACAACATTTATCCTGGGAAACCCTCTAGGGGAAGAAAACCCATCAAAACTTCCTTATTATATATAGCCAATACAATGC